>CAUYRT010017070.1:0-14636 GCA_963574885.1 Lepilemur ruficaudatus
AGGCTGAAGTGAGAGGATCACTTGAGGCCAGGAGTTCTAGACCAGCCTAGACAATAAAGTGAGACCCCATCTCCACAAAAAAATTTTAAAAAGTTAGCTGGGCATGAGAGCTCACACCTATAGTCCCAGCTACTGGGGAGGCCACAGCAGGAGGATCACCTGAGCCCAGGAGTTTGAGCCTGGAGTGAGCCATGATCGCACCACCACACTCCAGCTTTGGTGACAGAGTGACATCCTGTTTCTTAATAAAAAAAAAAAAGTTATCTGCCAGGGCTAGAATCTCATCTGAGGGCTCAGTGGGGGAAGGGAGAAGGATCTGCTCAAGTAGTGGCTGGCCCTTGCCACGTGGGCCTCCCCACTATGGCAGTTTGCTTCATCAAAGTCAGTGAGAATGAGAAAGAGAGAAACTGCTCTGCTAGCAAGAGGGAAGAAACTATCTCATGTAACACAGTCTGGAAATGGCATTGCATTACCTTTTTGTCACAGTATATCAGCTAGACATAGCAGCTAGGCCAGCCCATGGTCAAGGGGGAGGGGTAACACGGGCCCTGGATAACAGGAGACAGGGGTTCCTGGAGGCCATCTGAGAGTCTGCCTTCCACAATCTGTCTGATGGGCATTGTCATCAGACACAAAGATTCAAACATTCTGTGCCCAGTTCTTGCAGGCCCGTCCACACACCTTTTCCCCATACTTCTGGACTCTAATACCCGAGTGTTGCTCCTTCTGGAACCTGACCAACCAGCAGCATTTGCCACTGCTCGGGGGTCTGTATACCGTGACCTTCACCTCTGACCACCCTCCGCAGAAGAGTAATGATCAGAGAGCTCTCTAAGCTCTGCTCGCCAGGAGGATTTCCCTTCAGCGTTGTCTTTCTCCTCTGAGCGGGGCTGTAGTGCAGAGCACTATTTTTAGCTCACACTAACACAGTAAGCTAACCTATTCACGAACCAAGCCTGTGTTTTATGTTGGAGCTTTCACTGTAGTTTTAGTTTTAAAAGTATATTTATTGCTTTGTTCTTAGTTGTACATAATATATTTAACTGTAGATTTATGAAAAATAAGCCTAAAACAGAGAAAATTATCACTTATGGCACTATCACCCAGAGATTACTATGTCCATTTATTCACATATAAAAATATATAAATATGCATTACACATATGCAAAGATGATACATGGACATGCATTGCATATACATATTCTTAGGGCTGGTGTTTAATCTGATGCTGCTAATGCTGTTTCATGGATACAGGCAGAAGACATGAAACTCCTGGATCATAGAGTATGAATTTTATTACTCAAGGCACAGCAAGCAGCATGAGCATCAACATAGCTACATTAGCTCTCCTTGCCCCCAAGGCCCACGGGGATAATGTGGAAGTCCCAAGTTTTTTATTTGTCCATCAAGCCATAGGGAACCTGCCACCAGGCCATAAGCCTGAGCTGAGGGAGGAGTGTCAGGGCAGCAGATGTAGGTAACTTGGGATTCTGGGCTACCTGTTCATGTAAATTATCATGCCTTCCAGACCTGTTCAGACCTAATCACTAATATGGCATTTCCATCATATAATGAATTGCTGTTCTGCCTTCCCAAACTTATGACTTGTTGGGTCTGACAGCACTCTTGATGTGCAAACCCAGTTACATGGTCACTTCATGTCCTGTGGTCAAGCACTTATTCTCTATCAAGAACAACAGCACAGTAGGGACCACCTTTTGAACAGTAACTAGTTTTTGCTGCAGAAGAAGGTATGTCTTTGCTCTAGAACTTTGGCTATCTGTGATATGACTTTCCACCCAGGGCTTGCCAGAGGTTCCAATGCAGCTTGCTTAGCCAAGGCAGATACCTTTAGCACCATTGGATCCACTAGGCCTTATGGTCCAAGAGGCAGAGCCACTTTTGCTGCAGCCTTACTCTGTTGTAAAGCCATCTCTTGCTCTGGGTCTGGCTCAAAACTGGCAGCCTTCTGAGTCACTTTATAAATAGGTTGGAACAGTATTTTCAAGTGTGATATATGCTATTTCCAAAATCCAAAAATGCTCTAAGCTTCTATAACTCATTCTTAATGGTTGAAGGAACAGGAGCAAAAACTCTTTATCTTGAAGAAGATGTCCTGACATGCTCTAGGCTGCCAATAAGCAGGCCCCTGAAACATTGAACAGTTTATCTTCCACAATCTGGTGCCTTACCTAGGAATTCACACTGCTTGCCCCGCCCTCCTCACCACATCAGACTAACCTGATGTCATCAATCTAGTTGACTAGCATGATGCTGGGTTGCAGTGGACAGGAATGGCGAGTGTCAAAGGGTTATGTACAATCAGAGCACTGGAGAGCCTCTCTGGTCTTAAGGTACTTTAACTGGGGAGTAGAGAAATATAAAAATCTAATAACAGTAAAAGACTTTATGTCATACTTACCAACTTTATGGTACGGGCAAAAAATGGCATGAGCATGTAAAGAAAGGCCACAGCACTGTAAGCCAGATGATTTCTATAAGCCAACACACACACTCGGAATTGTACATGGACTAAAACACAAATGACTGTATGTATTATTTAATTATACTATAAACACAGTACAGCTTCCAGATCAGCTGCAAGACTCTTTACTACACAGCCATACAAGAATTCAAGCTCTTAGAGGATTTATCATCTTTAAAATGTGCTTCCCTAGGTCACCCTGGACTTTGATGCCATTAGTGGGAAGGAAAGAGTTTCACGTGTCTACAATGTTATGAATCTGGAAGTGGCACACATCACTTTGTCTCACTGTGATAACCACACCTAGCCATAAGCAAGGTTGAGAACTGTATTCTAGCTTCAGGGATGATTTTGTAATTAGCAAAACCTAGTCTAAAATGAAGATATGGTGACCTTTATTCAAAAAACAGAGGGAAAAATGTGCTGTTCTTAAATAGATTAAAATATAAAGCTTTTACATTTCTTCTGTGGTCTCCCTCTCTATTTAACATAATAGGTATTTTTATATGATAGCAAGCATCATTCTAAGTAAAAAAAATAAAATTTTAAATTATGATACGGATTTTGCCATTCATCTTTATATTGTATAATGCCAGCTTTAAATGCAAATGAGTAAAATGTACATGTGGAATCCCTAAGATTATAAAATTTGTATTTTATAGTTTGTATGTGTATGCGTATTTTGTTTTCTTACCAGAACAGTAGAAACACTGCCCAACACAAACTCAACCATTTATATTTCACTTCTTGATAGATGCACATTCTGCCAGTATCCTCTACCTTTCCCTTACTGATGAGTAAGGAAGAACTGGAGAGAGGAAAAGGCACTATGGGTTACCCTCTCTTTCCCTTGCCTTCTATGTCATCATTTTCAGTGTTAGGAGGTTGGCTAATATAGGAAAGTAATATGAGCAAGAGAGGATATTACAGGGTTTCTTAGTTTTCGTATTTCTTAGAACACAGTTGTCTTCTGCATTCAAAGCAGGACCAGGTTGGAAGGGAAAGCAGAGTCTTTCTCAAGCCTGTCAGTGCCCCTACTTCATTAGCCATAGATGTAACACACTTACCTTGTTCTCGCTTTGAGTCTCCCTGAACTCCCACACATCACGGATGCACCAGAGTTCTGTGCTCCCCGGACATTGAAAACACTGTGTACAAATGGGGCAGCAAAAACGGTGGACGTGCACATCATGTGAGGCTCCTCTGTTCTTCCAGTGTTCTACTGTCACACTGCACATCACTTGCAAAACATGAGGTGAAAAATAAAATCGTTAAGAAGTTTTAGGACAGTGACAACAGTGTATCAAACCAAGCACAGGGCCCTTCTAAACACGGTGCCCAGGGCAACTATGCAGGTTGCCCACTCATGAAGCCAGCCTTGTAGCTGTGTGTCCAGAAAGACGTGAAGAATTTGGCTTTAAGAAGAGAAAGCTTTAAGAAAGAGTTAATGCCTGAGAAAATCCAGGTCCATAAACAAGACGGTTTCTGTGTTTTATGTCATTTACAATTATGGTAGTCACATACCAAACACCTGATACATGCCAGCCATCCAACTTTTGTAGGAACTATTTCTAACTGACACAACTCTAAAAGATACATTATTATTATCATTCCCAACTTAGAGAAACTGAGGCTTACCGAGGGTTACTAATTTCCCAGGACCACAGAGATACCAAAATGATGAGAGCAACGTCCATTTCATTCCAAATTCTTGTTCTTTATGCAGATCTATCAATTCCATATGCATTACCAGTAACCAAATTGAAATCTTTTTTAACAAAAAAAGATCTCTTTCACTACCTACAGCATACTCATTCTCTTTGTCAATTTTTTCTAATCCATATGTAACTGGTCAGAGACAACATCAATAAATCTTACAATTGGAAGGGACTTTTGGTCTAATGATCCAATCAAACCTGACTCCAGACAGGAAACAACTCCTTTCTATAACATCGCTAAGTTGATATCCATCTGTTGTTTGACTGTTCCAAGTGTTGGAAAACTCATTTACTCTCATGAATGGCAGGCATTCCATTTGCAGAAAGCCCTCAGCAAAACAAATCTGAATCAAATCAAGTGCTATAAAATGTTAGACTGTACATTTTTATAGTAGAAAGCACTGTTCCAAAATAAAATTAAGCTAAGGAAATATTATATTTTAGGAAACAACTAGGCAATAATATTATTGTTTAGGGGGCATGGAAAAATTATTTTTCTTCCATTCATTATTACTGACATACAGTTGAATAATTTCCCAGAGAGAAAAGAGCCTGGCTAGCAGACACCTGGGAGACGGGTGAATGAGCCTGCAAAGACTGCAGTCCCTGGCTTACCGCGTCTTGCATTTAGATGGGCTATTGAGAGGCAATGTGAGCGATAGAGAAAGAACAGAGTGTAGCGTCAAAAAAGCAGCTGGATTCAAATATTCCAAGACTTGTTCTAAGTCTCACTAGCTATGGGAAGTTAAAGTAGACACTAAAGTCCTCTGAGTCTTCATTTTCTCAGCTGGATCTGGAAACCAAAAATAATATATAACAAATACATCACAGAATTGTTAAGAGAATCAGATGAGCCGATATATGCAAATATTCTTCACAAGTAACAAAGTGACACACAGATACAGATGGCATCATGCCCTCTAGTACTTAAAGTATGTGAGCGAAAGTGAAAATGAGCTGGGGATGTGAGAGAGATTGACTAAAAGCAGAGCAAGAGATAAGAAAAATGAAGAAAAAAATTAATAACTGAAAGTGGGAAAATAAAAACTGCAAGAGGAGAAAACTTGTCCTGTATTCTGAATGTTGAAAATATTTTTATTAATATATACTAATTGTACATATTTTCAGAATGCATGTGATAGTTCAATACATGCATATAACATGTAATAATCAAATCAGGGGAATTAGGTTACTCATCATCTCATTTACCATTTCTTTGTGTTGAGAGCGTTCCAAATCTTCTCTTCTAGCTTTTTGAAATATATAATAAATTATTGTTAACTATAGCAAACACCAGAAATTACTCTTTCTGTCTAACCTTATTTTTGTATCCATTAGCAAACCTCTCTTCATCTCCCCCCTCCCTTCCACCCTTCCCAACCTCTGGTAACCACTGTTCTACTCTCTATCTCCATGCCATCGACTTTTTAGCTCCCATGTATGAGTGAGAATATACGGTGTTTAACTTTCTGTTTCTGGCTTATTTCATTAACATAATGTCCTCCAGTTCCATCCATGTTGCTGTGAATGACATTCTTTTTTATGGCTGAAGGGTATTCTATTGTGTCTATATACCACATTTTCTTTACCCATTCATTCATTCATGGACACTTCAGTTGATTCCATATCTTGGTTATTGTGCATAGTGCTACGATAAACGTAACAAATGCTGGTGAGGACGTGGAGAAAAGGGAACTCTCCTACACTGTTGGTGGGAATGCAAATTAGCACAGCTGTTACTGCCCCACCTGGTTCATTGCCGCCTGCCCAAGAGGAAGCCAATGCACTGAGACAGCAGGAGTTACAGCAGAGAAAGTGTTTAATTCCGCATGGTGCTAAGTGGGGCAACGGGAGGAATTTTTCAAATCTACCCCCCTGGAAATTTGGGAGAAAGGGTTTTTAAAGACAATTGAGTAAGCAAAAGGCTAAGCAATTGGGTCTGCTAATTGGCTAGGTTTGGGGCAGAACCATAGGGGTTGTAGAAATTGTCTTCTTTGCTGACCAGGTTCTTGGGTGGGGGTCACAAGACTGGTTGAGTCAGTTCCTCTGTACGGGCCGGTGGTCTGGTTGGGTCATCCAATCCACTGGAATGCAGGGCCTGCAAGATATCTCAGAAAGTAGCTTTAGGTTTCAAAAAGGTGCTGTTATCTACAAAAAAAAGCTAAGAATCTTTATGGCCACCAGCTGTGTGACTCCCAGCAGCAATTACAGAGAAGCAAACAAGGAGACAGTGACTAATTATTATCAAGCAAATGAGGGAACAGCGGCTGATTATTATCATTATTTCCAACTAGGCCTGTGCCTTCACAGAGTTTGGGCCCTTACCAGAGTTCCCTCTTGCACTCCTTTTGATTTATAAGGGCGGTTTCACAGCCATTATGGAAAACAGTATGAAAGTTCCTCAAAAAACTAAAATAGAAATACCATGTGATCTAGCCATGTCACTGCTAGATATATACCCAAAAGAAAGGAAATTAGTATATCGAAGAGATATCTGCACTCTGAATGTATTAAATGTCTTTGTATCCAGTATTGTGCTAAGTGCTATAAAAAAGCTTAAACAAGTAATAATAAAACAGTGCAAACAATGATTCTGACTTCATCAGTGCTTCTCGTTAGACTTTGGAGGCAGAAGACCTGGACTTATTTACTTGATATGTTCTGTGATTTTGGTTAATGATTTGATCCTCATTTTCCTTATCTGCAAAATGGGAATGATAAATATTTATCTTCCCAGATTATTGCTGAGAATTAATTGAGAAAGCATCTGTGAAAATATATCATGAATATGTTAGCTATTAGTGGGATTCTGTTAATAAGCACAGATGGGCTGATAAAAATATTGATAGAATAACAATTCAGCAGGCTATGCAAGGACTGCAAAGTTGTGCTATTACCTAATGATATTTGAAACACAAGCCAGGAAACAGCAGAGCAATGATCAGAGTAAAGAATCTTTGGGAATCCATATCTATTCCTATAGATGTTCCAGTTAGGACTTTGGCTCAAGGAGTTGGGGAAGGGAAGCAGGTTGGGGAGAGAGATCTGATATCATCAGGTTATGTTCCAGAGTTTCAGATTCCTAATATAAACTTGGAAGTCATCATCTCTGTTTGACAAACACAGCTATAAACCTGAAACAGGTCAGTCAAAAATAATTAAAGACTAAGTAACTGTTCTGTAATGAGAAACACATTTTTCTTTTTTAACTCTGATAGGCTTGAGTATTGCAGTATGGTTCTAGGAGATTAATATGGTAATACAATTCAGGTAGAGCATAGTATTCAGATGGTGACTTCAGTAGTCTTATCACCACCCTTTCTGTTCCTTTTGGATCTAATTCTTGGTCTTCAGTTCTCCCCTGGTAGGTAGGTGCTAATTGTGAATTCACGGTATGTGGACTCTTGGGAGATATTTGTTTGCTTGCTTGCTACATAGCATGCTCCCCTTCTCTGAAAAGAGCACTTCCTATTTCCTTTGGTAGAAATGGCTCTTTAACTCCATACAGTCTTGATGGCCCATAAATAAAGATATAATTTCTTTCTTAAGGGGGAGCCTGGAGGGGGTGGGGTTCATGATTCAAGCTGGACCAAGAAGACATTGCGTGTAAAGAAAAAAATTGAACAGATGGTTAGAGCTAACTCATCCTGCATTATTATCTGGTGAGACTGATTAACTCTTCTTACCTGCATTTCCCAAGAGCTTCTCTGTTTCCAGACCCATCTAACTGTGGTTCTGCAAATGTTCCTTTGGTTTTGTGAGTCATCTCACATGTTTCCACTAAACAATTTTTTTTGCTTGAGTCAGCCAGAATAGGTTTCTGTTGCTTGCAACCCCAAATACACAAAATGTGCAATGATACCCCAAACCTTCTAGTGCTGAAGAGGGCATTATCTCAGCCAACTACAAGACTTGAAAGAATGAGCGTTGTTCAGATTTATTTTTCCATTGTGCCATTAACGTGGGAAAATATTTGTAAGTGAAGCTACTCATCCTTGCAAGTCACAAATCACAGCTGTTTCATATGTCACTCTCGAATATGCAAAAGCACCCTTTGGTGGCATTTAGACCTGACACAAATAGAATTTTTTTTTCCAGGGGAAAGCATGAATGCAGTCCCCCACTACCACAAATTATGCGGTCGAGTCTCCCACATTTGGGGAAATCGCAGGGGTCAACACATCCGGAGTGCAATGGATAAGTCTCGCCCTGGGAAAACCACCTTCGTGATCATGGTATATCCCCTGCCAGGTAAGTATCACAAATAGAAATTTTGATGTAATCCAATTAATGTATTTGTTATTTTGTTGCCTGTGCTTTTGATGTCATATCAAGAAATAAATCATTGCCAAATCTAATGTCATGAGGCTTTTCCCCTATGTTCTTCCATGAGTTTTGTTGTTTTAGGTCTTATGTTTAGGTCTTGATCCATTTTGACTTAATTTTTGTATGTGGTATAAGCTCATAAATAGAAATTTAAGATCAAATGTAAAGTATGGTAACTATAGTTGATAACACTGTATAACACACTTGAAATTTGCTGACAGAGTAGATCTTAAATGTTCTCACCACACCAAAAAAAAAAATAAATAACTATGTGAGGCAATGGGTATGTTAATTAGGTTGATTGTTATAATCATTTCATAATATATACACATCAAAACATCACGTTGCATACCATAAACATGTACAATTTTTATTTGTCAAAAACAACATAAAGAGACAAATATTAGATCTTTTGTTATAAAGAAAAGAAATTTAAACATTATTATTATCATCCAAGAAATCCTGGCATCACCTAGCAGACGCTCTTATCAAAGTAGTTTAATGAGTTAGGATCCCTGAGTAGTAAAGAACATTGGCAATTCAGGTAGTTCTTCAGGTGTGGTGTAAGGAGAACGGTGGGCTTGGTGAGATGTCGTTTGAAGACCCTCCCACACGCTTTATAAGAGCCCTCTACCCTCTGGCACTCAAGACCTGTCCTTCTTATCTTTCAAGATCCTACTCTTTTAAGACATCAAACAAACCATCACCAAGGTATGTGCCAGGAAAGAAAGCTTACCTTTATGAAGCACCTGATGTGTGCCAGAAACTTTGTTATCTCATTTAACAGATTCTGAAAAAAAGTTTACTCGTATCTACTCAAGATGTGACTCTATCTGCATTTGAATGGGGAACTCAAGCACTAAAAACTTTTCAAATCCACTTATTCCCTCACTCCTGTATTCATGTATTCTTGGTTTTTGATAAATAACTATTGGGTGCCAACTATGCACCAGGCATCACACTAAGATCTAGAAATACAGCTATTAATGGCCCCACAAGGAGCTTAATATCTGAAGTAGAAGGAAGAGATAATATAAGTAACCCATTAAATATCTCAAAATCTCCATTATCATTGATAACAGTAGCTGCCTAATTTGTTATTTGGAAGCAAGTAAATACTTGGCAGGAAAATCTTGGAACCATATCCCATCGGATCCTATTTATGAGGTCAATCCACATTCTGCTTAGATCATATATAACAAATATAATCAGATATGCAGCCATAGTATTTGGAATTTTGATCAGGTGAGACACCAGATGGTATAAGAATAGGCAGGAAGAACCCCACCACATTGTCCCCTGTGGTATCCAGCCATAATTCGGTTCAATTGCATCTCATTTTCATCTTCTCTCTCCCTATCATCAAAAGATGACTGCCCATTAAAATCCAATAAAAACAAATATTTCCTTTGCTAACTACAAACTGAGCCACAGATGCTACTGGCGTGAATAGCTAATAAATTGCTGACTTCCCACACTCTAACCACTCTGATTTTGTCCACATACTTTTCAGTTGCCATCTCAGGCATTCTAAGAAGATGCCCTGATCCTGTATTTTAAAGCACATGTAAATTTCCAATATAGTTGCATACAGTTTCAAGAAGATTTTTGCCTAGGATAGCAGATAAAAATTGCCTTTTATAGAAGTTTTAATTTTAATTGGTATTCGTTTTTGTTCTTATTCCTCTGATTCTTTCTGTTGAAGTGAAATTTTTTTGTGTTTTTTGTTTTGTTTTGTTTGCTTTATTTTATGTTGCTGGGAGTGTAGCGTTTTTTTCTCAGAAATCTGACAGTCCCGCTGCAGAAGGCAGTGTTTGTCAGCATTTCCTACACACCGATCCTGTACATAGCTGTCAATTGAGAAAGGACAATGAATTAAAACTGAGCCAAATGACTCATTTTTATCAGAAAATGAGCTACACTTGAGGCCTAACTGCTCTGCAACTCAACTGAGAAGGAAAAGGTAAGAGGTCCGTGATGAAAGCTTTCTCAGAGACAATGGAAGGATATCCACAGTGGATCAACAGGACAGACGCACCCATACCTCATGTTTTCTGACACGAACGGACACTTTAGCAGCACAATAGCTTGTATTCACAAGATGTCATGCTATTGAAAGGTTTCTTCAGACATTCTGAAATATCTTTCTAATGAGAAATTAAAGCTAAAAGGGTGATAGTATCAGAGAGATATTTTCCCTCCCTACTTTCTTTAGATTGGGAAACAAAATCTCTGAATACTCTTTTGTGACCAGACTTATTGACCATTCCTGGAGGCTTGGAGGAATTTCTTTATGTGGCCATTTAGAAGACTCAATTCAGGGAGAAAAGGTTGGGACCTGTCAGCTAATCCATCCTCCCTCAGGGAGAGTTCAAAAGGAAGAAGAGAGTGAACGCTGGTAGGCAGCACTCAGGAAATGCAATTCACCTGGGTTTGGAGGTTGCTTTACTTTGACAATATCCTATTTTCATTGATTGAGCCACTGCACTTCACTAGGCACCTGAGCAAGCATTGGCTCAACTGAGACTTCAACTTCTAAAACATAAAAAAAGAAAGCAGAATGCAAAGGAGGGGAAAGATGAGAACATGTGAACCCAATCTACCTTATCATGCAGGAATCTTAGCTAAGCCGTAGAGAGCCAGGCTTTTGTCTGCTTCCAAAAGAAGCAAGGAGCATAAATGACCCAGTGTGGAAATACAGCAACTCAAAATTCAAATTACTTTTCTTCCAAGTAGATTAAACTGGCTACCACACAGCAGCCTGATTTGTGGAAATCGAACACATTAAAACTCAAATTCATGTATACTCGCAGAATACATTTAAGTTTCTGAGGCTTCTTGTCTTTGAATGAGTGCTGTGACCTACTGTCTGGGGCCCACTGTGCAGCCAGCAGAGATCCTGACTGTCTCATTAATCACTGTGTCCCCATACCTGGCACCATGCCTAAAACACAGTAGCCTCTCAATAAATAGGTGATGAATGAAGGAAAGACAGACAGAAAATAAAAAGCTCAAAGTTATCATCAACATGTGCTCTGTGTCACTTATTTCAATTTAATTAGAATTCTGGCTGTTCTCCCCGCCCCCCCCCCAGTTTTAACTAATTTGATAGATGGAAAATTCAGGTGTTAAAAGAAGAGGTTTTGCTTTGTGTTGTTTTTTAGATGAAGGCTCAGGGTAGATACTATGAATGTGATACGTTGTCCTTGCTGTTGGCTTCCAGCAGTACACAGGCTTGTCTGTAATACTCTACCCACATTATCCCTGTCTCTGCCCCAAGGATGAATACATTCCCACGTTTCCAGGAGAAAGAGCCTTACACAGAAGCACAGCCATCAACTGCTGCTGGGCAAACACCTCAATGGGCCGAAGCAATAACAGAACATAAGGGATGTTCTGGCGTCTCCTTTCCTGCTTCTGCACTGTGGGGACTCTCCCGCTCTTATAACTCTAATGGAATAGGGCCACAGCCAGAGTCCGCTTCCCCCTTTCTCATTCCATGTCCTCTACTCTTCTCCTCCCTGCCCCACTTTTTCATGCTGCCTTTACTTTCTTCCTCTTTCGCCCTCATGGCCAGAGTGATTGCATCTCTCTTCCTGTTCCCAGGCAAAATTCCTCCCAGGAGTCTGGGATCCAGAGGTGAATGCAGCTCCCTCTCCAGATCTCTACAGCTTATGCAGCCTAAGTTGTTCAGCCTATTCAGATCTAAGCATGGATGAATTAGGTGGCTATCTTCAAAATGCAATTTAGATTCCCTTCAATCTCTCCTTCATAAAGATCCCTGCCCATCCGGCTGCGATGACAGCAGGCGCTTGTCCTAACTAGCTCCATGTGTTATCATTCCTTCACTGAGGCAACAATGTAGAAAAGGCCATTATGAAAAGGTCTGTGCTGTCTATGGTGGAACAATGTATAATATTACTTAATTGATTGTCAAACAGTATAGTGTAGTGATGAATAGCATGGACTATGGCGTCAGATTACCCGGGTTTGAATCCCAGGCCATTCATTTATTGGCTCTAAGGCCTGGGGAAAGTTACTTCTCTCTGTTCCTCAGTTTTATCACCTGTAAAGTGGGGATAACTATAATACCTATTCCCTAGAGTTGCTGTGATTATTGAACAAGGATAGACAGATGGCAGATAGGGAGATGATAAAAAAGAGCAGCCCTTGGCATTTGGAAGCTGGCCTGGCACTGACTGTTGGGCCATGTTATTCTGTTGGGCATAAAAAAAATCTCACAGAATACCAATCTCAGACAAGATTACTCTGAAACCATGATAAAGTAAGACAAACCAAAGCCGCTTCGTAATTTTGTCTAAGAACCGACAAAAACAAGGTCACTGTGCAGCCATAAAATACCAAACACCTCTCCCTCTTGACTAAAATGAGTGACTGCTACCTCTGTACCAATTACAGCTTTACCCTGGCTCTAATCTCCCTTCCCCATAGATAAGATTTAATGAGATATTCAATCATAAAATCGCCCCTGCTTTTTGTCAGCATGCAACATAAAGTAAATTTCTGCTTCCTTAGACTTTTCCCAAAATCCCTCAATTAAACCCCACATCTTTTATTAGGTTCTTTCTAACATGCTGTTACTGAGACACCCCACAATTTCCAATAATATATGTTCTCCCCCACAGCAACTAGTAATAACTTGCTCAACATCTGGTGTTCCTGTGGTCTTTGGCTGAAGGGCACTGATTATTGATAGATAAATAGATAATTGATAGGTACACACATACGTATATACATATATAGAATAGTGTTTGACACGTAGTATTTGAAAAGTCTTTCCTATCATCGTTACTATATATGGCTTGAGAGCATTAAGTACACGACAGGGAAATCATGTGAAACATAAGAACCAAGAAGGATATTCAGAAGCTCAGGCCTATCAATCAAACCGTGAGACTAAATCATGTGTCTGTAGTAGGAAGTCAATCCCTAGACCGCGAGACAACTGGGTAAGCACCAAGAGCTCATAGGGATTTGTGGTCAGTAAACCAGGTAACGTATTAAAAGCATTCACACAAATGCCTAGCACACAGAAAGCGTGCAAAAATTTAGCCATTTTTTCTTCATCATTGTCAAATTCTCAGGAATTCCTTGGAAATAAGATGGCATTTACTCTCTGTTTATATGGTGTGGGTCCATAAAGGACAAGAACCCTCCTTTCACCCTGAACTAGCACATGACAAAGTACTTTGAGGTTCTACCTTCAGAGAGCTCTTGGCATTCTTGTCTTTAACTGGAAAGCACAAATATGTTTCTGCCCAGCAATCATACCGCTGTCATTTGGCATTCTGTGGTGCGGCCCCATAACAGCCATTTGCAGTGTAAATTCAAGTCACATCCCAGCAATTTTGCTATCACTCTTACTGTGGAGTCACCTTGTAGGTTTCTTCTTTGAGGCTGTGATTATTTTTCAACTTTATTGCTAAGTTGATTTGTTTTCCATTTGCTTATTGATAAATTTTCCAGTTAACCAGAGTATCTGTTCAGTGGCTAGTAATAAGTCCAGGGAATTTGTACAGGACAAACTTTATGAGCAGGCAAAAATAACAGGTAAAACTAATGGGGATCTAGGACTCATTGTTCATTCTGCAGCTTCTGTTCCAGGCACTTATCAATTTATTCCACTGATAAGAATGGCGAGCTCACAAAAAAATCATGGAGAGTGAAAAACAATACATCTGTGTCCATTATTTATTCATGCCCGAGTCACATGGATGAAAAATGCTTAACCATTAACACCAAACAGCAATCTTTTATGATAATTGTGCCATTGCTTTCTTTACCACTCACCCTCATAGTGGTAGTTTGGCCATTAGTTATTAGTGACTCTTCCCCCAAAGCATAGGCATGAGGGCCAGAGCAAATAGTTTCTGACTTCTGGTGTCTATATTGTTGGAATGAAATATACACACAGTATAATTCAGGTCAAACTAGTCTGCATATACAAATGTGTTCTATATACAAACTATCATGGATGTGTTGCCATGGCTTATATCCTAGGTCTTAAGGGGTATGTATCGTTCTAAAGTGATATAATATTAAGGAAACATTTAAGATAGAAAAAAATATTAAACTGCCTATTGTTT
>CAUYRT010017073.1:0-12740 GCA_963574885.1 Lepilemur ruficaudatus
TAATAAATTGCTATTTTTTTTTTTGAGACAGAGTCTCACTCTGTTGCCCGGGCTGTAGAGTGCCGTGGCATCAGCCTAGCTCACAGCAACCTCAAACTCCTGGGCTCAAGCAATCCTGCCTCAGCCTCCCAAGTAGCTGGGACTACAGGCATGCGCCACCATGCCCGGCTAATTTTTTTTTACATATATTTTTAGTTGTCCAATTAATTTCTTTCTATTTTATAGTAGAGATGGGGTCTCACTCTTACTCAGGCTGGTCTTGAACTCCTGACCTTGAGCGATCCGCCCGCCTCGGCCTCCCAGAGTGCTAGGATTACAGGCGTGAGCCACCGCGCCTGGCCAATTGCTATTATTATTGATGGTACTATTCGATATTCTGATTAGAAGACTGGAAACTGATAGGAAGCTATTTCATTAATACAAATATGGTCATGACAGACAAAAAGGGATAAAAGCAGAGGAATTGTGAAGACAAAAATTGTCATATTCATTGCTGGGTGCGGTAGCTCACGCCTGTAATCCTAGCACTCTGGGAGGCTGAGGCAGGCGGATCGCCCAAGGTCAGGAGTTCGAAACTAGCCTGAGCAAGAGCAAGACCCCATCTCTACTAAAAATAGAAAGAAATTAATTGGCCAACTAAAAATATGTAGAAAAAATTAGCCAGGCATGGTGGCGCATGCCTGTAGTCCCAGCTACCCGTGAAGCTGAGGCAGAAGGATCGCTTGAGCCCAGGAATTTGAGGTTGCTGTGAGCTAGACTGACGCCACGGCACTCTAGCCTGGGCAACAGAGTGAGTCTATGACTCAAAAAAAAAAAGTGTCATATTCATGTACTATATGCATCCATAGGAAAGGGCATCAAAGAATATGGCCCTTCAGGAAAAAGGTGAGGGTTTTTTTTTCAGGAAATTAGAGGAGGAGAGAAATTGGTTTAAGGTTAAGGATTTCCTGCATGACGGAAGTTGGAAAGGGGAACAGGTAGAAATGCTATGGGTTTAGGAAGGAAGGACGTGAAGGTGAACTGCATAGAACTGAGATATCTGATCACAGATTTTGCTAACAAAGTACCAAGGGATGATGCCACTAGGTGGGATTTAATAAATAATCATTAATAATGATAACAACCTCCATCTAGTTTTTTGAATGTACAATTTACTCTTCTTCTTCTTTGCCTAAAATGTCAAATAAAACATTGAGCTTTTTATTTCAAAGAATCCCTGAGCCCTGTTTCCTTCTGTCCTGCTGACTTTTGCAACTGATGTAGGTCTTCCTAGATAGATAAAATCACCCTGGCATTTCCTAAATTCCTTGTACTTTAAACTGGCAATTGTAGTGAGTACAATGAGTAAACTAGTATATGGTTAATATATGTCTTCATTATGCTGAATGTTTCATAGATGTTGCTCTTATCTATCCAGCTACATGGTAAATTCCTTGAGAACAGCAACTCCAAAACTTTATTTTGGTATTCTCTGCCTAGCACATTGATAGAGTAGTAAATTATTGTTGGATGACTATTTCAAAAATTATTGAAGTAGGCATGTCACTTGTAAGAATTTTGCTCAGCAAATATCCTTGTGCCTCACAGTCTCAGAGTTTAAGCAGATAATTACATGGTAGCACATGACTGCTTGAAGTAACAAAGGGGAGTGACTGAAAGTGCTAATCCATCTAGATAGTCAAAATCAAAAGTTTTCCCTATTCTCAGTGACTTAAGAGTTTCTTTTTTCTAAAAAAGATATCCACAGAAACTGTGAAGGGTTTCTGTTTTTGTGTCTTTGTTCTTGTTGTTAAATACGTGTTCTCACCTTTGAGAAAGGCCAATGAGAACTCAATACAGTATAATGGCTATGTGCGAAATGAAAGTTTGTTTGTTTGTTTGTTTTTTAAGTGTGGAGGAGTTTTGATCATAGATACTTACACCAGATATGTACAGAATCCTTGATGGTTAAGCAGCTGGTGCCAGCACAAGAATACCTCAGTGTATTCTCTATGTGGCCCCTAACACCGAATGCAAACATAGACGATTCAGTGTGTTTTCATTTTGACTGCCAACGTTGATCTGTTTTTTGATGTGTTGCATCTAGACTTAGGCCTGGAGATGAGAATGGAATATTCTCTTCCTCATTTTTATGTTTTTGTTCAGCTCTAATGTCTGCAAAGCACTTGCGTATGCAATGATGCTTGGTATCATCAGAGTAGGCAGGTAGGTGTAACTTTGGCTGGATAGGAAAAAGCATGCACAACATATTTCACATAGTTTTCTGATTCCAGTTTGTTTTTGGAAGTTATTCACTCTGTGGGATAGCTTAAAGACGTTATCACAGGGAAGAGCATGGAGATAGTTCTATGTTGATAGAATAATTTGTAATGTGCAGCCATGAGTAAGCAAGTCAGGTTCAGATTCTTCGCCTGCAGTCTTCCTCTTTCAGGAACATCTCCATGTCCTGCTTTGTATACTCTACTTTGAATCTACAGTAGGAAGAATTCCTAGGCAAATTGATAGTTATTTTAAAAATACAATTATGCATCCTGTGCCCACTAACTTATCCTCATGTTTTTCCCCATGTACCCAAACCACCGTTAGAGTCCTCCTAAATATTTGTAGCTGTTGTAACCAGCATTAGAGATTTCGCTAGCTTAAAAAGAAGAATCAATATAATTGAGCCCTAGTCAACATATTCATCCTTTATGAAATTATAATCATATTTTTTTTATTAAAACAGGGACAGACTATACTGTTCTCTTGCTTTTTTTTATTTCCAGAACACCACTTCCTCTGCACTTCACCAATACCCATAGTCTACCATACAGCCCCGTGACTGACAGGAAGAGATTTCTAGTCAGGCCAGTATTTGTGTAATGAGTAATTTGACTGTCTTTATTCAGTGACTCACTTTCTTGTAAAAAGTACCTGGGTTTGGTGAAGTAAATGTGGGCTTTTATAATAGCGCAGAGTGTGGGGTAGGAATGGGGAGAATGAGAAGGAGGTCAGGGGTTTAGGATATGTAATTGGTTTCCACAAAGTCATTGTCACAATTTGGGAAGTGTAAATTGTCCTCATTGTGTATCTGTCATGACAGCCATTATATATACATTGTAATAAACATATTTACTGTGTAAGCAGAGGAAACTAAGATCTGCATGTGTTTTCTATTTCACTACTGTTTGGCAGTTTTCATATTTAAGTCACTAGAAGAAAAAAAATGGGAGGAAGTTGGCAAGAATTTGCTAATAGGAAAAAAAAAACCTGGGAGGGAAATTGGCAAGAAGTATGAAAAAACTTGGGAGGGAAGTAAGCAAAGAAATGAGTTAACAACTGTTCTGGAGAATAAGTCTATCATGCAGATACCACATGACTAATTAAATTTGAATTTGACCTCCTGATCTCTAGGTCTGATCAAAACTAATCTGGAAGAACTTGAAGCTTAACCTTTGGATGGTCAGTCCACCGCTATAGGAGAATTTGTGAATGTTCAGTTGGGAAAATAAAAATAAATAAAAATAAAAAGGTGCCATAGGAACTAACATTTACCTTCAGTAGTAGCAAAGATATAATGGGCATCTAAAACAGATATTTTGAACACATTGAACTATGTCCCCTAAACCAGAAAGCCACACTAATAACTGTACCTTGAACTACCTGCAATTTCTACTGATGGGTAATTAAGTTTGAAAGCACTGACACTTATTAACTGTAATATGAAGCAAGAATTTTTTTTTTTGTTAACTAAAACTATTGAACCAAAACCAAACAGGAATGCCATAGCATTTTGTGAACTAATCTTCTATTTCATTTCATTTGAGCCCCGGAACTTAAAAATAAATACTAGCTAGCATCTGTGGACAGAGAATACATGAATTAGTCATTGAATCCTCACTTTCTACTTAACTAGTGTCAACTTCGTCTAGATTTTGCAGTCAAAGGGAAAATGTGCTGAACTCTAAAAGTGTGAGCTAGGTCTTAGGAGTTAAAAATCACAATTTGAAACTAATTATTATCATGACAAATGAGTGTTTTTATGTCTCTAAAACCAAAATAGCCCTAAGTCTCCCCCCAAGCCCCAGAAAGATTTGTGTAAGTCAATGGGACAGTAGTATATGAATGTAATCATAACTGCCTGGGACCAAGCTATTCCATGAATAATGAAATTAAGACATTTTAGCCAGGCCTTCATACTTAAAACACAATATTAAAAAAACCATTAAGTTTTCCAAAGGTAAAAGGCAAATTGAATCATTTGTATGCCTAATGTTTCAACCCTCTTGAAGAACTGAGATTCTGAACTCTGTGCTTTTACAGTTTTCCGTATTGAAGAGATGTCTAATTTATGATCAAGAAAAGATCTTACATTTATTTTTAATAGAACCTTAGACATAGAAGGGACCTCAGAAATCTCTAACTAAATGTTAACGTCTGCAGATGGTTCTGGGCATCTCACCAGACTTCTGACTATAGCCATAGAGAAATGTTCGTGAAGACCTTCAAAGGAAGGAAACTCTGCTGTTTCTAAAAATCAAGTACAAGTGTTCTCCAGATAAAACATTCCTTGAAATGGCAGATTGTATTACCATTATTGTCCTTCAGAATCAAGTCTATAATGCCTACATTTCATTTATAAGGTTTAGTTACCCTTGATTCAGACTTGGTAAATTAAAAGAATTGATTTCAACAAATATTTGTTGAGCTACTAATGTGGACACAGCACTATGTTAGGCGCTTAATACACTTGCTGCCTGCAAGTATATCAAGAGTCCCTGCCTGTAATGAGTTTGTGACTTAAAGATATTTTAGGGGAGAAGATATATGTATTTATTAATTTAGTAAATATTTATGAATGTACACATTGAACTAGGAACTACTCTGAACTCTTGAAATATGTTGATGACCAACACATAATCCCTATCCTCAAAGGGCTTTGATTATAGTGGAGGAGTTGAACAAGTAAAAACCAGTGCAGTTTGATAAGTTCTATGACACTGATTAATAGATTGTTCTTATTTAAGTATAGACAAGTAGCACTTACTTTGGTTTTAGAAGGTCAGGGAAGGTTTCCCTGGAGGAATTGACATTTAAGCTGAGAAATGATGGATAAGCAGGAGTCATTTGAGTGAAGAACAGGAAAAACACGCCAAAAAGAGAACAGAATGTACAAGGCATGGAGCCAAGAGAGGATATCGTGCCAGGGAGCTATAGTCAGTTCTATGTGGCTGGGGTGTAGAATGAAATCAACCTGGACCCAAGACAGCACTTGATACTTTTGGGGAGCTATAGGTAGAACAGTAAGGTTGAGGTCTGGAAAGGAAGAGGTATATGGTGAACGGGGAGAGGACAGTTATATCAAGAAGAACCTTATATGATACATTAAGGAAATTGAACTTTACTTTGAGGACCATAGGACTCACTGAAGAGTTTAAATTCAGGAGTGGTGATGTGGTTAGGTTTGCATTTTGCAAAGATGTCTCTGACTGCAGCATGCAGTATGGATTATTGGAAGAATGGCAAAGCTGTTGGCAGAGAGATTGTTTAGGAGGCTATTGCTGTGACTCAGGTGAGATATGATGATGATCTACTGGGCAGGAGGTAGTAGGGAAAGAGAAGTAAGTCAGTTCCTGGGATAAGTAGAATATTTAATGGGTGGACTTAGTTTAGTATTCAGTGTAGGAAGTGAGGAAAAGGGAGGAGTCAAAGATAATTCCAAGTTTTTAAAAAATTTATTTTTTAAGAAAATTTTCCAGCTTTATTGAAGTATAATTAACAAATAAAAATTGTATATATATATGCTATTTACAATGTGCTGTTTTGGTATATGTATATATTGCAGAATGATTACCATAATCAAGCTAATTAACAATCATCACTCCATAGTTATCATTTTGTGCATGTGTGGTGAAAACATTAAGATCTCTCTTAGTGATTTTCAAGTGTAGAATACATTATTATTAACTATAGTCGCCATGCTGTATAGTAGATCTCAAGAATTTATTCATATTGTCTAACTGAGACTTTGTACCCTTTGACCAACATCTCCCCATTCTCCTCCTCTCCGCATGCCATGTTTCTTTCTTAGGCAGTTGGGTGGATAGTTGGTACCATTTGGTGAGGCAGGTTGGTAGGGTGAAAACAATGTCCTCCATTTCGGAAGGAAAATTTCAAGGGCACCTGTCTGGGTCTAGAGCTTGGGAGAGATGTTGGGCTAGAGATGGACACAAGGGAGTCCTCAGCCTGGGGACTGAAGTCACAGGAGTGGATGATCTCACCAAAGGAGAGTACGATGCCAGAAGATTGAACTGAGGCCAGATCATGGAGGAATATCAATACTTGGGAGGTATGCAGAGAAAAGGGTGGCTGTGAAGGACATCAAGGTAGAGACTAAGGGCCAGGAGGGAACAAATTCAGGAGAGTGTGATGTCATGGAAGGGAAGAAAAGAGTATGTTTTAAGTGATAGAAAATGCTCAATAATGGCATCTGCTTTGGAGAGGTCAAGAAAGATTTATAACTGCCCACTGGATCAATTTCCTTAATTTTACAAAAATGTGTGCAAATGAATAGGAAAGAGATATTCAATATGAGCAAAACATATGAGCAAAACATATGAGCAGATAATTCACTAAAAATATTCAAAGCCATTTAGCCTATGAAAAAGTGCTCAATCTGATTCATAAAGAAAAATAAAAACCACAATGAGCATGCCTAGATAATAATAGAAGGGAACCTGAGGAGAGGGAGCAATTGAAGTCTCAGTACAGAATAGAAAAGGGATGTCTTATAGCACAGAAACCATAGAGCATGTTTGGATGATGAGACTCAGACAGGTGAAATGCACCCTCTTCTGATGAGGACGAATAAAGAGAAGACCTTGTGGTTGCAAATGTCAGTTAGAGTGTGATAGGAAGTTGAGGGAACTCATATTCAATCATTCATTCAAAATTGTTTATTGAGCTACTACTGTGTGTCAAGCATCATTCTAGAAACCAAGGACATGATGATAAACCAGAAAGTTCCTACTCTTAGCTTTCATTCTACTTAGAGAAGACAGATTATAAATAGAAAAAAATCAATAATACTTTTTTTCAGTGTTAAGTACAGTAAAAACAGTAAAAAGAGGGTGATGTATAGAGTGCCAGAAACACTGCTTTACTGGACCTCTTCATTCTCTCTCTCCTGGCATCCTAACTGCTCCTTCAACTGTGCTGCCATTTCTCTTTATGTTTCCAATGTAGTACTCATCACATTATTATTATAGAGTCACCTCCCTAATGAAGAAGATGGTGTCTGTCTTCCTATTTCCCAGAAAAAGACAGGAAATAAACCCCCCAAAGAGGCAGAAAGACAGAAGGTCCTCCCCTTCACTTTCATGTTTCCTATAACTGGTGAAATCCAGTTCTCATACCGCACTTTAGCTGCAGAGGAATTTGGGAAGCCTAATGTTGGGTAGTCTAGCCTTGGGAGCACAGTAAAGTACCCTGGGAGGAAAGTAATTGGGTCTACAGTGTTCTTTACAATTGCTTTTCTTTGTTGGGGAAGTGTCAAAACCAAAATAATATTTTAGAAAGATTCATATAGTGTCAATATGCAAGCTGGCAGAGAATAATGAAGAAGTTTATGAAATATTGTTATTCCCACTTTAAAGAAAAATGGGGGAAAATTTAAGACTTGTTCAAGGTCATATCTCATAATTAGTGGGACCAGCAATAGCATCCAAATCTTATGTATTTCCCTTTTTGCTGTGCCCTGTTAGTGTTGCATATTAGAAAAGAAACTCTATCTTATACTCTAATGACTTGTCCTTTGACTATCGCTGACTTTGTTAGAACTTTATGCTAGTTAATTTCACTATGGTTATATTGGTATTATTAAACCATGAAGACTATAAATTTACCATTTGTAAAGGAGATTACGATAATAAAGATTAGTGAACTAATGATATTGAGAATTCTATGACATAGTTTTGAAAAATATTTGCAGGATATTTATTTTCACTTAAATGATGCTTTCAAGCTACCATAATCCTAAATAGTTGTATCTTGGGTAGACTGCCTATTCTAAAACACTTGAAATTTAAATAAGTCAGGAAATTTCTTTCCAGATCTTGTCTCAAATTATCTTCCCCTTTTTCCTTTCCCCTTGGGGCAAAATCTCTTCTTCATGCCTCATAACCTCAAATTTATACTATGGAAGTCCAGGTAGGTGAGCAGTCAGTTTAGGGTAGGAAGTCTGTTCAGAGGAAGTTGAATAGCTCATGTTCCAAAGTCAGCTCTTGAGAGAATAAGGATCATGGTAGGAACTTCAGAGGTGGAGCATGGATAAGTATGAAGCCCATTTCCTAAGGTACTGAATGACAGAGCAGGAGACTTAGTTGTAAGAGACCTAGAAAACATGTTAGGAAATCCAGAGGAGGACCAAGTTCAAGATGACACAGTAATGTACCAATGAAGTGAAGTATTGAGAAAAGAGTTCTTTTTCAGGGATTGGATCTTTTCCAGCATTTTAGGTGGGCAAACCTATCTAGAGTAGATAGCACAGAATTAGCAGCTCCTAAATGCCAATTTCTTAGACCAATTGAATCAAAATCATCTAGAGAGCTTTCGGAAACTAGACTTTTAAAGGTCATTTGAGAGATTTTTAAATGTGGAGTCCAGAAATCTATGGTTAAATGAGTCTAAGGTAGAGCCAGAATAAGATAAAAAAGATTCTTCATTTGTTTCAAGTATCTTTTCTAACTTTATTTCCATGGGGACACTTACTACACTTACAAAAAACACCTTAAATCACTGTACTCTACAGCTGTTCTTTTAAAAATCCTTGAGTTATTAATTTTCCATTACAAATATAGACACAGAAATAAAACCTAAAGAGGCATAGAGTTATCAACAGTTACATATATACTCACAAGTTCACACACATATATAAAACTGCATATTTAACAAGAGTTTAATATTAGTGACAAAAAAAGACTATAACATCTATTAGTGCTTTTTGTACTCTTGTTGGTTGAGTCCAGTAAAAGTTACTTTGCAATTTGAGTTTTCTGCTATAAATTTGATCAGTATCTATCAGTGAAGGAAAATCTTTTTCATTTTTTGAGTTGACTAAAAGTTCTTACTTCTCATGTTTTCTAGCAGGATTGATCTTTAACCAATATTTCTATTAATATGTACTGCTATTTGTAATCATGTTTGGCTTAGGTCCACGAATAATGTTTTCAGATAAACAGAACCTCAATTTTAATTGAATTCATTAGCGTCCAGTTTCTGCTATGGAAGTTTACCTCTGTTAACATATATCACATGGAGCTACACAGCACTCTCAGATACATGTTCACATATACAATAGCTATTTGCAAAAATGTTTAATTCATCCTTTCTCTCTCTCTCTCCAGTACTTTCTTGGCTTTCTTACATTCTCTCACTCTCCCTACTCTTCCCTTCCTCCTTTCTCCCTACCCATTCCCTCTGCTCCAACACTGATTTTCTCCCCCCTCCTTCTTGCCCATTTTCTTTGTGCATAAAGCACAATCCAAATGCTTAGTAATTATTAAATATTAATAACAGTGGCATTAACCACCCAATGATTCACAAAGACATGCTTTATTGAATGGCATTACCTCTGAAGCTCATGTTTCATTAACCCAAGCTTCTCACCCTCCTCCCTTACCACAAGCATCTATATTGTCAAGGTTGTTCTAAAGAGTGATAAGCCAGCCGTAAAACAAGGTTTATGGTATTTTCCTATCTAAAAAGTCACAGGAAGCTCAAATGTACTCAGTACATATTGCAAAATTACATAGAACCATTAAATGTAACACTCCACCCTTTCTTTAAAAAGTTCTCTCTCTCTCTCTAACACCCTATATCATTGACCTTTTGTATATGCTAGTCAGAGTTAATGAGCTTTATATTAGCAATTTCTCCTTAATAACTCTGTTTGGTCCAGTCAAATAATGTTAGGGTGCTGAAGTTTGGTTACTTTTAAAAAAAATTGTAAACATTTATGTGAAAAGGGCATACATCACATTGGGTATGTTATACACTGCTTAATGATAAAACAAGCTAATCTTTATTGCACACTTATTATAATTTTACTTTGACCCTCTCCAGTACTCTTTATCTAAGTATTTTTCAAGTGCTTTACAACCTCAAACAAGCCCAGTGTGTTGTATGCACAGAATCCTTTGATGTTGACAATTGCCTTTCTGACCAGCTTGTTGTAAAGGAAGTCAGCCAAAAGAACAAGTATCTGGATGAGCAGCTCAAACACTGGTAGGCATAATAATCACAGGTTAAACTGCCAATAGATAGATTCCTGGGTCCTGTCCGAATTCTCCTGAGTAAGAGAGTAGGTCCAGCATTTTTTAATAAGCCCCCGAGGTGATTCTGATAATTGGTCAAGGAACACACATGAAGAGCTAATGACACAGGTATTTGATTTTATCTGTAGATAAACCATGCTGAGAAAATGATTAAAAATTGAAATTGAAATGGCAGTGGAGGATGGTTTGAAATGACCATGGTTTTCAATGGTTTCCAGGGTCTTTTTCCTGAATGGTTTTCCAGGGTCTTTTTCAGAGCACTAATTGAACACAATATTAAAAACTTTGTGTTTGATTTAAGACTAAGGTTGTTTTTTAAAAAAGCAAGTCGATAGTTAATTTTTATGTAAGAGATCAAATCATACCCAGTGTCTTAATTCCAATTAACGACTGTCCCCACCAATTTTGTGGATAACTCCAAGGGACTTTAAGGGAAGTTGCAGTGCAAGCAAAGAGAAATCGAATTTGTCTCTGTGTATGAGGCTTCTCTAAGCAGTACATGCTCTCATGCTGCTTTTTAAAAACTCATGATAGCACCAAGTGGCATAACTCTTTTTTTGGATTAAACTTTCACAGAAGGGAAAATCTGTGAAGGCTGAAAACCAACACCCTTAAGATAAATATATTGCCAGATTTGAGTGCCCTTAGTAATCAGCAAAGATAAATGTTTAACAGTGCATACAAAACAAAGTGTTTTATGTTAAATCAAATAGCGAAAGCCAAACACTAATAAAGAAATCTACAAGTGAGCAATAAACTACGTAATCAGAACAGGTACTCACATTCATAGCAGGACATTGGTATTACTAATGTATTTGGTGTTAAAATAATGGGCTTAATCACGATTCTCCTCAACTTACCTCCACTATTTTGTTTCATTTCAGTCTCAGCAGCTTCATATTAATTATGGTCACTGAGATATTTATTAAATTAAAGTTATCCAGATGTGCACATTTCCCTTCATAAATGATTTTTCAGTCCAGAAAAGGAGGCCAAATATACTAGCTCAGAACATCAAGATGTTCAGATGTAAGAATCTTTGATTTTCATACCTTTTAAAGATAATCTCTATCACTAGTGTCTATTCTAGACAGGAAACTTTTATGTGACAACATCCCTATTTCCTTAACTGCATTGTTAGGGGCTTAGACAAATTCTAAATAGGATTTTTCACACCATCCTTCTCATCATCACTGTTCCACAAAACCTCATTCAGGCAATCACCAATATGAATGTGATATGTACTTTTCCAATCCATTTAAATGAATTTATACCCATATGTATATATGGTTAGTGATGAACAATATTTAGTAGTTTTGTTTGTGGGGCTTTAAAATTTATATAAATGGTATAATTTGTGCACATGATTCTTCAACTTGCTTTCCTACCTCCTATTACCGTTTTGAGCTCTAGCTATGCTGGGCTGATATGTAGAAATCTTCACTCTTTGTTAACCACTGTGTTGTACTACTAATGTGTCACATTTCATTTAGTCTTTCTGCTAATGATGAACATTTAGATTGTTCCAGGGTTTTACTCAATACTGCAATGAAAATCTTTGAATATTTCTCCTTTGCATATAGGCAAGAGTTTTTCTGGTATATATGTATCTAACAGTTGAATTGCCAGGCCATAGGATATATATGCACGTTTAAAATTTTACTAGATACAGCCAAATTGCACTTTAAGGTAGTTGTAGCTGTACCAATTTACAGTCCCACTTCCTCATATATTTGAATGCTGTTGTTATCGGCAGACACTTTCATTTTTGCCATTGTGATTTGTAAATCAGAATCTCTGTTATTCTGTCTCCATTGTTCTAATTTGCAGTTCCCCAATTACTTGTGAGATGATACATATTTTCATGTTTGTTAACCATTCTGATTTTGTATCCTTTGCCAATTTTGTTTTGTTTTGTTTTTGGTAAGTTATTGTGGTGGCCATGAGATATGCCATACAGACCATTGTTACAGGAAATGTAATTGGATGAGGGACTCAGTTGCTATGTATTAAAATCCTTCACTGAGTTTGTCTTTAGACTTCCCTTTCCACATGAATGAATGAGTATAGCAGGGATACTAAAGCAGATCTGTATTTGGGAGACATGAGACTTCTCTATTGGCTGAATTTTGGCTCACAAATCATTTTGCCAACCTTCCTTAGACTGCACAGTGGTCTAATATCTTCCATCCAACCTTATATCCTTCTCTCTTTCACTCAGGGATTGGATTTGCATTGAAGTCTCACAGCCTTCCCTGCCTCTCTCCCTATTTCCTTTTATACAGGCACTTCTCCGAATAAAATTTTTGCACATTTAATACCATTTTGGCATCTGCAACTTGGAGGACTTGAACTAATACAGTTATTGATATTGCATTACCATCCTTTAGTGTGGTGCCTTTTGTTGTAGAGAGACTTTTAATTTTC
>CAUYRT010017076.1:0-24552 GCA_963574885.1 Lepilemur ruficaudatus
CAGACACCACACTATACCTACAGCATACTCACACACCACACCACATGCATGAGCACACAGTGCACACACTGCACACATGAGCACACACCACACAGACACATGCACAGACACCACGCTATACCTACACCATACATCACACACCACACCGCATGCATGAGCACACACTGCACACGTGAGCACACATGAGCACACACCACACAGACACATGCACAGACAGCACACTATACCTACACCATACATCACATACCACACTGCATGCATGAGCACACACTGCACACATGAGCACACAGCACACAGACACACATGCACAGACACCACACTATACCTACACCATACTCACACATCACACCGCATGCATGAGCACACATGAGCACACATGAGCACATGCCACACAGACACACATGCACAGACACCACACTATATCTACAGCATACTCACACATCACACTGCATGCATGAGCACACACTGCACACATGAGCACACACCACACAGACACACATGCACAGACACCACACTATACCTACAGCATACTCACACACCACACCACATGCATGAGCACACACTGCACACACTGCACACATGAGCACACACCACACAGACACATGCACAGACAGCACGCTATACCTACACCGTACATCACACACCACACCACAAGCATGAACACACACCACACACACTGCACACACGAGCACACACCACACACCAACACATCACATGCACTATGCAGACACACATACATAGACACACCGCATTATACATACACCACACACTGCATTCATCTACAGACACACACACCACAGGCCACACACATCACACCATAAGCATGCCACACACCACATGCATGTACATATGCACACACACCACACACATGGACATAGACCACACACACAATGGACAATCCAGTACATACAGACGCCACGCACATGCACCACATACACAGACCACATAGGCAGCAAAGACGCACAGACACACCACACTGTACACACCACACATCACACACAAATAGAGACAAGTGCATACCACACACTACACACATATCACACCCCCCACATGCACACATAGACACACACAGACATACTACACACACAGCACACAAATGTACAGACACACGACATACATACCACACACGCTCACACATCGTGCACACCACACACACACCATGATACACACATGCACAGAACACACGCACCCACACGCAAACACCACATGGGCACACACAGCACTGACGTATCCCATCTGCCCTGAGATCCCATCACACAGTGAGGTTTTCCAGACACACTCGGGCTCCGGCATCTGTGTGAGGTTGTGTGTGGGTCGTGTGTGTGTGGGTCGTATGTTTGTGTGCACACTCCTGGTGCTGCTCCAGCGGGACACACAGCGCCCGCCAGACGCGCAGAGACAGCTGCTGCCAAGTTCCCCTTGGTTCTTCCCTATACCAAATGATAAAAACAGACGTTTCTCATGGTCCTCGCCTCTCAGCAAGAGCAGAGCTGGGCGTGGACGTCTGACTCATTCCCCTGCGCTCTCAGGACCTCGTCTAGAGGGAAAACGACGTGCTCTGAAACGGTTTCTTGAAAAGTGACTTAAACTTCATCCTTACACTTGGCAAATCAGAATACATTTCCATATGAATTTTCATTATATCATCTACCGTTACGTAATTGTATGTTTTGTAATATTCTGATTTAAACTCTTAAGGCTATAAATGAGTGATTAGTTTAAAGCACGTATTTATTCAGTGCCTGCTACGTTCCAACCCTGATGTGAACAGCAAACCTATATCAGCAAGGAAGCAGCATAGATCCTTGTCTTTATGAACTTAAATTGTACCCGGTGTGACCGGAATATTCCAAACTGTGGCTTGGGAGGGAGGGTAGTACACAGGTCACAGCACAGCAGGGGCCCTGGGGCGGGGGGTGCTGCCCAGGGTCACTCTCTCTCACGGGCTCTGGGCAGGGAGGGTCCGCTCTGTGATCGTCCTGTCCCGGGTCCCTGGCAGGAAGACTGGTTTCCGTTCTGTGCCACTCACAGGCAGCGCGAACGTTGTGTTGGATACACGGCGACTGTGGCGGTGACTAGAAAGGACACAGCCGACTTCTTGATGCTCATTTCATTGCTTTCCTCGATGAACATAATTTTTTAGCACGTCTGGAACATTCTTCTGCTAATCTGAAAGCCCTCATCAAGAATGTCAAAAAGTGTATCATAAGTCACTGAGAACAGAGCTTGCTTTAAAATGTACATATCTATCTATTATTTTTCTTAGCATATATTTGATTACTTTTCTGTGACTATTGATGCATTTGGTTATGAGGTAGCGCTCCAACTCTTGCCAGAGACAAAGTTACTTAATAGGTGAAATTTATGAATGTCGAAGCAACATGGCTTTAAAGGTCTCAGATCAGATATTGTGAACTTGTACAGCTGAGGCTAAACCATGTTTGGTTTTTAAAATATGGGAAAACCAAGAGTGATAGATACTATGAAACATTATGAAGACATACAAAACTTATTTTCAAAAAATACTTTGGAGAACTCGCCAATTCAATTGCTTACATGCATTAAGAAGTGTCCTCGGAATTCCATCTCAGACTTCACCTTGGACTAGCACAGGATTTCGGAGCAGCTACCAAGTGGGAGGCAGACGTCCGTCTTTTTAGGTGACTTTTCCATTCCAAGTGGAGAAAAGCGGGCTGGGAAAATCCTTCGAGGCAGCCTACACCTGTGGCTACAGAGACTTCGGTGTCAGGATTTGCATTTAGTTCCTTTTGGCCCCAACGTGGATAATAATGTCCAAGCTGTTGCAGACTCGGCCGGTCTCTAATCGACAGAGGATGCAGGGTCCTTTCTCAGGACCGTGGACCCAATTCCAACAGATTACAATTTTCAGCCCAGGAATGGGGTATCCCGGAAGGGCTGCCCATCTCTTCTCATTGTCCTACATGGCATCTCTTCTTCGTGTGGACTCAGGAACATCATAGATTTTTCATATAGTGTCACTGTTAAAATAGAGTTTTGACCTAGCACCAGCTTAAACGGACTTTGGTGCACAATAAATGAAAATTTCACCCAATTAAATTGGGCGGGCACATTTTGGAATCTGAGCTGTAAGTATTTCAGACTTTGATAATCTGATCCAAAGTGAAAGTGACAAATTAGTTTGGATGGATTTGATTTCTAGGCTTTTCGTCCCTCCTTGTCCTCCCCCTGCCTAGACAGAGACCTGCTTGCAGACAGGCACTGCTTCATCCCGCTAGAAAGTGTGAGAAACCCGCTGTGGTTGCTGCTAAGTCAATGAAGAGCATTTCTGCTTAAACCTTCAAACACTCAACGAAAGGCTCTCGGAAGCCAAAGAGGGACCACGAGCCCCTCCCACGACCCGTCCACACTGCATACCTGGTGACTGTTACGCTCTGGCATAAGGATTACGACTTAGCAGCACATGCACTAGAAACTGTTAACTTCAACCGAGACCACCCCGGTTTGTCCCCCCATTCTGAGTGGATCCAATGAGACCTGAACTGAAAGTCGTATCTACACCGTGGTCTACCTGGCAACGTGAAGTTGCCAACAACGATCAGTCATGTCCCGGAGGGACGGTGAGCGGTTGTTCCCAGCCCCTCCAGGTGTCACGCTGAAGGCTTTGGCGCCTGTGCCCACCGCGCACTTGCTGAAGGGCAGAGGGGGAGGGGCGGCTCTCCTGCCGGCACCCAGAGCCCGGAGAAGGGCGCAGCCCTGTCTCCGTCCGACACTGCTGATTTCCGCCGCTTTATGTGAAAGACAGCACCCTGTAGGTCTCCCCTTCAACTCCCTTTGTGCAAATTTAACACAGTTCTGTCAATAAAGCAAACGTGCTGAATGATGGTCACGTAAAGCTTTCAAATACTTGAGCCCCATTAAGCATGCAAACTCGATGTGATCCACTTGCCTCTAGAATTTTGTGTATGTATAAATCAAATCATGATTTTTAACTCTCCATAATAAAAAATGTTTATAAAAGTCATTTAAGTAAAGCAAATTATTACTCCCAGTTGTTAATTTTTAAAATTTAGACTGACTAATTTGAATAGGGTTCACCTGTATGGCAGCCGGGCATGCAGTCAGCCAGGCACTATTCTTCCTTTTTGCTGAGAACCCTGCGTACATGCCCCCCGCTGGGCTTATTTTTACCTGGGTTTGGCTCAGAGAGCACCGTGGGCCATCCCCACAAAGGCCACGCTCTTCCCATTATTGTCAAACGTCTTCCAAGTTGTGTATTTAGCCGATGGCCCCTCAACTCATTAGGAGCTCGCGGCACATCACGGCGGTCTTTATTCGGTTTGGCAGTGATATATAACGCTCACGCTCACTGCTCTGAAGGCAAATTACTTTTTCTTTAAACATGGGTTTGATGCACAGAAGGTCCTGATGGATGCAGTTTAAAAAGTAAACCAGGAGGACCTGGTACCCTGTGCCCCGCGTACTGATGTGTGGAGCGTTCGTCCACCAGCGCCGCCGGCTGGTGTGTCCTGGCAATGCAGATGCGGGTGTGAATGGAACAGCCGCGAATCCAGCCGCCATGAGGTCCGGTGGACTTTAGACGGATCCTTTGCCAGGACAGACACACGGACAGTCTGTGGCCATCAAGTGGGATATTGCCGTGGGTTCTTCTCAGACGCCCTTTCTCAGGTCGAGGAAGTGCCTTCATTTCTAGGTAGCTGAGAGTTTTTAGCCATGAATTGATGTCTGATTCTGTCAAACAATATTTCTGCTTCTATAGGTATGGCCATGCTGGTTTTCTCTTTTATTTATCAATATGGCAAATTGCATTGATTCTTTTTTAAATGTTAAACCCAACTTACCTTCTTGGGAAGAGCTCCAGTTGGCCACGCTGTACTATGAATTTGTAGATATTGTGAGATTCGATTTGCTAAGATTTTGTTTAGAATTTTTACATCTGTATTAACGAGGAATATAGTCTATGGTTTTCTTATGATGCCTTTGCCTGGTTTTGATATCAGGGCAATGCGGGCTCCATAGAATGAGTACAGAAATATTCCCGCCTCTTCGATTTTCTGGAAGACTTTATCTAAAGTTAGTATTATTTATTCCTTATATGTTTGATGGAATTCATCAGGGAAGCCATCTGGACCTGGGGTTTTCTTCATGGGAGGGTTATAAACCAAGTTTGATGCGTTTTTATTTTCATTTAGGTCAAAATAATTTGTAATTTTTCATTTGATTTCTTCTTTGACCTATGGGTTATTTAGCAGTGTCTCATTTAATTTTTAGACATGTGAGCATTTTTCATAGAGTATTAGATTATTGATTTATAATTTAATAACGTTCAGTCAAAGGACATACTTCATATGATTTAAATTATTTTAAATTTATTAAGATTTGTTTGATGGATCAAAATACAGTCTGTCTCGGCAGATGCCTGTGTGAACATGAGAACAACATGTATTCTGCTGTGTTTTGGCAGGGTTTCCTACAGATGCCTGTAAGTCCTGTTGGCCGATGACCATTTCTTCTGTCGCCTTGCTGACTCTCTGCCCAGTTGACCTGCTGGCTGCTGAGAGGGGCTGCTGAAATCTCCAGCTCTCACTGTGACCCTATCCACTCTCATTGCAGCTCTATCAGCTTTTGCTTCAAGGATTCTGAAACGCTATTTTTAATTTCATAAACCTTCTGGGTTTGGATGTGTCTTCCTGGAAACTGACGCCTCGGCCGTGCTGTGACGTCGTCCCGCTTTCGCCCGACGATGTTCTTGCTCTGAAATCGACGGTGTCTGATACCGGTGCAGCTGCCCCGGCTTTCTCTGGGTTGGTGTTTGCATGGCACATGACTTTACATCCCTTTACTTTTAACCTGTCATTTTCTTTATATTTAAGGGATTGTTCTGTAGACGGCTTGTAGTCGGGTCTTGTGTTTTATCCAGTGTGATAAACTCTGTTAATCAAGGCATTTAGAAACTGCTTTAATTGGGTGTAATTGTTGGTGTGTTGGATGAAATCGCCATTTGTTAGCTTATTATTCATGCATTTGCTCTAGTGTTTGCAATAAGCGCCTTTAATTGACGCGTCTACGGTCAGACTCCGGGCTCATGCAGGATATAAGCTCCACGCCCCTGTGCACTCATTCTTTCTGTCAGTCCCTTTTTGCTGTTTTCTTGCAGATTTTACTTTTACCTAAGCTACAAGTACACACTTCGGCTACTCCTTTTCTTGCCCCATCTGCAAGTGGTTTTCATGGGTTCCCTGCTGCCCCCAGAGGCTGGGGGTCTTGCTCCCTGGGGAGACGGCTCTTCCACATGGACACTGGTCCCCTACCCTGACTCCCATCTTCAGGGATGCAGTCCCAGGACTCCTACCGCTCGGGTCTGTTTCTGAGCACTCAGTAGGGTGCATGGGAGGAACCCACACGCCGCCTCCGTTCCCTGCGCTGGGGCTGGGGCTCCGGGGCGCCCTGGCCAGCCGACACGGGGTCTGCCGCAGGCAGTAGACGGCCCAGCCGAGTCCTCATGCTGGCGTCTGGCACACGTGCCCTGTGAGCGAATGGCTGTGTTCTGCTTTCGGGGAGCTGCCTGTCACTGCTCGGACTTTGAGCTGGGTGCTTGCCTTGTGCTCCAGTCTGCCTGTGGCCTCCAGATGCAGCCGTGAAGCTACTCCCCGTCCTCCTGCGCCGTCGCTGCTGCGAGGGTTGGAGGGATGCTCGTTCCGGCTCCCTCCATTCCCGGTGGAAGCCGGCAATCCTAATTCAGCTTTCAGTTTCACGTATCTTCTCCAAGAATAGCATCTCCATTCATCACCATGGTAGCTTCAAATGTGAAAGGAAAATTCTGCTACCGCTTCCAAAGAGGAATTTCCCTTCCGCAGGAAAGAGGCTCCTTTCCCATAGCAAATGACCGGTATTTCAGCTTCACTCGCCATCCTGGAAATGCCGCACTGTATAATACGCCGAGATGGCAGGGATGCGAGAGACAGTGCGCAGCCGTCCACGCCTGGCCGTCGTGGGACAGGAGTCATGCCGTACGATGGCGGGAAGGGGTGCCTGCGCAGGAGCCGTCTGCGTCCAGGCGGACTCCAACCTCCTCAGATCTGAGCGATCACAGCCGTGGAATGCACCACTGAATGCCCTTGCAGAGATTTTCCCTATTTTCACCAAGGCCTAAAGCTGTCTGCCCTGATTGTCAAGCAGTGGCCGTTGTCTAGAATGTCTCTCCTGCACATTGGTCTCTCCTGGGCTTGCTTGTTTCCTGGGGAATTCTTAACAGAATTTTCAAAGAAAGACATTTATTTTCTCTTATCCAAACGAAACAGGAGGTGGCATTTAGAGATCAAGGTGGCCCAGACAGCAGAGCGGTGCCGTCAGCATCCCGGGCCGACGCCGGACTTGCCGACCCGGGAAATCCTGGCACTCCCGACTGGGCTGCTGGATGTGTGTGCTGTGTAGACCGGACTCGGAGTCTGGGTGACACCACACAGCAGGCAGGAAGCAACCGCTCAGAGCAGAGCTGTCCTCTGCCGTGGATCCCACGTGACGGCAGAACGAGAGGCTCGGTGGAAGGAAGCACCCGCTTGCAGGCGGAACAGACGGGAAAGAAACAGCATCTTTACTTCATTCTTCCTCCCTGCTGGAGGGTCCCCATCCGCTTGTGTCTCACTGCAATTTATTGCACCCCTGGAAGACACTGGAACCTAGCAGCAAGCTCCTCTGCTGTGCAAACAACACGCGTTTAATTTGACTCCGTGTACTACAAGCATCATAATCCCCCTTCGCGTGATCCACTGATCTCATCTGTTCAGAGGGATAAGCCCGTCTCAGCCCTGACGCAGGTTTAGCGAATGAGGGAAATTAGGGCATTCCCGGAGATTAGACGCCGCCGCGGCAGACGAGGCCGCAGGCAGGGCTCGTCCACAGGTGGCTACTCGGGGACACGCGGCCGCCTTCCACGCCGGGTCTGGGGCTCCCGGCTGAGCCCCGCAGCGGCCTGAGCAGGTGTGCAGGTGGGGACCTGCCCTCCAGGTACGTTGCAGCCTGGCACAACGAGGAACAGCCCCTTAGCCCGTCACAGAAACACGTGAAGCCCGGGCTGGAAGGGACAAGGGCGCAGGCCTTTGAGCAGCGTGTGCAGCTGCCTGGCTGCTGGGGCTGTGGCCATTTCCCCGCCACGCTGTCCCGTCTGCTCTCGTGGGGAGGAATGTGCGTGAATAAACTTACAGGCGTAAATGTGAATCTCAGCAATTCTTTGATATGTCATTCTGTGACACATAGAATGAGCAAAAGTAAATGTTAAAAAGAAAATATACCCTAATTACATGGTATTAATAATTATTCTCAGAGAAATATCGCATATATATGCATATGTATGCATCATTAAACATTTTAATTCAGAAGATAGCTTATATAGGTGGGTGCAAAAATAGTTTTGGTGTCAGACCGTGAATTTTAAATCATTATAACTAGGCTCAAACACATCTTTATTCATCAAAATAGGAACCATTACAATCAACTCATTTTTGCCGACTGGAAATAAGTTTGTTTATTCCTGCAGAGTAAAAATCCGCGCTTTGGGATTCGACAAACTCTTGGAAAGCATTTTCTGCATCCTGCTGGTGGTGGGAGTGTTTTCCCTGCAAAAAGTTATCGAGATGCTTGAAGAAGTGGTAGTTGGTTGGCGAGAGGTCAGGTGAATATGAGGCAAAACTTTGTCTCCCAATTGGTTCAACTTTGGAAGGATCGGTTGTGCGACGTGCGGTTGGATGTTGTCCTGGAAAATAATCGCGCCCTTTCTGTTGACCAGTGCTGACTGCAGGTGTTGAGGTTTCAGTGCATCTCATTGATTGGCTGAGCAGACTTCTCAGTGTGATGGTTTCTATGGGACTCAGAAAGCTGCAGTAGATCAGACCGGCAGCAGACCACCAACCAGTGACCATGACCTTTTTCTGGTGCAAGTTTGGCTTTGGGATGTGCTTTGGAGCTGCCTCCCCATCCAGCCACTGAGCTGGTTGTCACCAGTTGTCATATAAAACCCACTTTTCCTCGCATGTTGCAATCTGGTCTAGAAATGGTTTGTTCGTTGTTGCGTACAAGAAGAGAAGACGATGCTTCAAAAGGACATTTTTTTGGTGTTTGGCCAGCTCATGAGGCACCCACTTATCACTTACTGAGCTTTTTCACCTTTCCAATTTGCTTCAAGTGCCGAATGACCTTAGCATGGTCGACACTGAGTTCTTTGGCGACTTCTTGTGTAGCTGTAAGAGGATCAGCTTCGAAGGTTGCTCTCAACTGGTCGTTGTCAACTTCCCATGGCCGGCCACTGCGCTCCTCATCTTCAAGGCGCTCCTCTCCTTTGCAAACCTTGCGGGACGTTTGCCGGCAGTTCCTGGCCAAGTGCGTCATTGATGTTGCGAGTTGTCTCCGCTGCTTTACGACCCACGTTGAACCCCAATGAGAAAACTGCTCGATCTTGCTTTTTGCTTAACATCATTTTCACAGCCTAAAATACATACAAAATAAACAGCAAGTAGTAGGTCAGTAGCAAAAAAACGTAAAGCAAAAAATGTGCATTAAAATGATGTAAAACCACATTTATTTAAGAATGTGTTCCAATATCAAAGGGCAATTGTCAGCAGTGCTAAAACCGCAACTGCTTTTGCACCAACCTAGTATTTCATCAGACATGACCATGAATTGTGAGATCTGACATTGTTTTACACGCCACTAAGAATGAAAAATCACAATGTTAATTAAACACAAATATGAAAAAACAGTCACTTAAATTATTAATTTTACTTATGGAAAGAGCTGTTTTGGTCCTCTTTAAACAGATACTTGTCATACTATCAACACATTATTGTGCATACGCTAAAGCATTAAGCAAAAATGAAACAGTTACGTTATTCCTATTCCGTCTCCACATTCTGACTCCTCAGAATGCTGAGTTACCAGCGACGTCAGCATCCGACAGGCTTTGCCGCAGAGCTTTCACGAGCATGTCCTGCTTTCTTCAAACCATGGACCCACCTCCACCGACTTTCACGTCACTGGACTTTAAGCCGTCGCCCGCCGCTCACAGACAGAGGGACGTTTCGGAGAAGTCGTACTTCCACGTAGTCACGAGACTCGCCGTGATGTGGGTCTGACCTGTCTCCCAGGAATGAGTTTTCTTTCACCTGTTCGGAGGTTTTCTGCAAATTTCCTGCCTTCAGTCTCCCTGCCTGGGGCGGAGAAGAACGCTCCCACCCAGAGGGCAGCTCCAGAACCCTGGCTGTCTGCGTTCTTTCTTTCTTTCTGAAGTCCCGGGAAGCACGTGACTGTTGCTTAGCAAGGAAATTGGAACATATAGACTGTCCTTTAATGATGATATTTCCTTCAAAATATCAAATTTTGCTTTCTCTTTGAGTATAATTTAACTCGTATGATTGCACAGGATTCTCTTTTTCTTAGTGCTCAATAAAATGACTTTGATTCGATGATGAATCACAGTGTGATCTTTAGGAAGATACTTTGAACCATAATTAAAGGCAGCACGCAGGAAGCCAACACTACGTACAGCTCAGGAGAAGTGGCGATGTGTGTGGGGGTGACGACCCCGGGTTGGGAGCTCCGCCAGGCCTCAGAGGCGCTGCTGGGGACACCAGGGCTGCCGGCCCCGCGTGGCACTGTGGCCGTTCGCACTGCAGCAAACAGGCTGTCTTCCCTCGTCTGTCCCCCATTGATCCACCAGCCCAGTGACATGTAACATTTCACCCCCTCTCCTTTATCCTCTTAAGTCAGTTTTTTAAAACAGACTTTATTTTTTTAGAGCAGTTCTAGGTTCACAGCAAAGTTGAGCAGAAGACGCAGAGAGTTCTCCTCGTATACCCCCGTCCCCAAGTACCTACAGCCTCCCCCACGATCTACACCCATCAGAGGGTACTTGTCCCTACATGGACACAACATCATCACCCCAAATCCGTCGCCCACATCAGGGCTCACTCTTGGTGGTGTACGTTCTATGTACAGATGTTATAATGACATGTGTCCACCGTGGTAGTATCGTACAGGGTAGTTCCAAACTAGTATTTTTTTAAACTTCCTGATCTATCTAATCATAAAAAAAAATCTTCCAGTACTGATTTTAGGAGGACTTTATTTTCAACGTGTTCTTCCAGGGGAGAATAAAATTTATAATATGTTGTTCAAACAGAATCACTTAATCAATCCATGCATGTAATGCACCCTGATAAAAAAAAATTCTTGAAAATGTTCAAAATATCTTTGGGAGGGAGTTTATGCCAAACAGAGAAATTGGCACAGGTGGGCAAAAGAACTGGGACAGCAAGTGCCGTGAGCCACACACTGATCCAGCGCCTGCTCTGTGCCAGGCACAGACAGCCTGGAGGAACAGCCTGAAATCCGTGCCTCGGAGCAGGCAGAGGAGAGTGTTTAGGAACGGGCTGTGCAAACGTAGAGACTCCGTTAGCCGGGACCAGGGGAATCTATCACTGGTGGTCTCTTACTCCTCCTGCATGTCGGGAGATGACCTAATATGAGGAACTAGGACGAAGTTCCATTACAAAGCTCTTTAGAAACAAACCAGAACCAACATATCCAATACCAAACCCTGACATCATTAATGTCTTACGTTTTCTTATCTTTTTTTTCCTATTGGAGTCTAAGAGGAATAGTTCTCGGTTACTTTCCTGCAGTAAACGGCGTTAGCATTATGGTTTTCTAGGCTCGAGGGTCACCATATGGGCACAAACGTCCTCAAATCCCTACTCAGATTCTACAGTCTGGATAATTAGGACAAATCAGATTCTAAACAACACTTTTGTGTAATCCCCATAAATATTTTCATGTTTCCAAAACATGGTTTAAAACAAAGAGGAGCGGGTGATGCGGAAGACCCTGCCTGGAGTCAAGGGACGTCGACCCGAACTCCGCGTCCACTCACGGAAGGATTCTTCTTCCTGACAAGACGGATCAGCTTCCTGGCGAAAAGAGAAGATAGTTTGTCTTATATCTGGAATTTTTATTCCACCCCTTGAAGACTTTTGTTGAGGGCATAAAACAACTGAGAATGTCAATGGGGAACCATCACCTCTTCGTGGCAGGCAAGAAATTCCAAAAATGTTTAGTCTGTTGTGCTCCATTCTCCTGAAGAAAAGGTTATATTTCCTTTTTCAGTGCCTATAATCTTTTTAGAACCTTCCCTTTATTGAGCCCATAAACATCACAGTGCAGCAGCAAATCATCACAGTCTGTGGAAAGCCCATCAAAAAACCACCTCGCAAATGATGCTGAGATGTTGCTCATGATACCTGCATTAACTAATTTTATGACAGTATTTATGGCACCTGGAACATTTGGACCGATTGCTGCCCAGCAAACCATTCGACAGATGAGGTCAGGATATTGTTCAAAGAGTCATTTGAACACGCTGCACATTTCCCAAACATCCATGCCACGGCTTCTTGCTTAATAGTGCATCGCTCTCCGATTTTTCTAAAAAACATCATTGGAGTAACAGGTTCCTCTTTCCCTTACTGTGATATAATGAAGGCCGCCTTCCCGGGTGGAACGAACACCAAAATTAAAACTCAGAGACCCCGGGATAGATCTGACTCTGCCACCGAGTGACCCAACCCTGGTCGCGTTTGCTCCTGCATCTGTCTGTTTCTTGGCCGTGGCGTGAGAGTGTTGAAGGAGACGATTTCAAGCCTGTTTTTCTCCCGCTTCCTGCGGCCCCTGCAGGGCACAGGGTGGCCAGCGAGCAAGAGGATGCTTCAAACATGCCACACTGCCAGGGTTTTAGGATGCTTTGTGGTGCCGAGAGCACCACATTGCTTATTTTTATCAAGGAAACGAGAAAGAATCCACACAACTGAAAATAGAGCTGCAGTCCACTTTTATGAGAAAAAGTGCAGCTTCCGAATTTATTGTCGGAGTTCTCCAGGTTTGTGGCCAGTCTAAATCCGTATCTCGCCTGGACACCGGCCTTTTGTCTCTTCCTGTCTGTATCAAAGTTTGGTTTTTAAAGCACGTTTCTTTTGTTTAATGTAAACTGTAAAAGGCATTATTGAATACGTATTATCTAATTTCGTGAGTGACCACAGGCAAATTATTTCATTCTTTCAAAATATCAACTAGTCATTATTTTAAGATAAGAGCATAAGGAATATTTATTAAGTTAATCTTAACAGTCTGTGTTAATCTGAAATTACAAAGTTTATGACTTTAACAATATACAATGTCTCTAAGATGACGGGTCAGTAAGTTAGGAGGGAAATGTTTTATTTGGGCAAAAACGTGAGCCTTCATATTTAAAGCAATACTTTAAAGATTAAAAGGTACTGAAAAGGCACCCTATGAACATAAATCCAGCTAAATGTTTTTAAACCTTTAAGTTTGAGTATGTAGACAGCCTTGTCTTCGCGTGCTTTGCCACCAGTCTCAAGCTGATACGTTTTGCGCTGTGTGAGCTGACTGGCTAAATGCACAGCTGGCTACATGGGACTTTATACCTTTACCCAAATACGCCACATCCTGATGAATGAAATGCAGCCGAGGACTTCATGAACAAGCATATTTCAATACAAATGTGTCTTTGGAAACGCTGGCTGCACCAGGGAGAGCTCGTGGCAAAGATCTGCTTCTGTGGCTGTCGGGCTTCCTTCCCGCGTGACGTGCTAATCCAAGATCAGAACGGTGCCGGCAGTCCTGGGAGTGTTGGTGCGACCCGCGTAAGCGGCCTGTCCTGTTCCTCAGTGGTGTCTAAGCCCTGCTTCACAGCTAGCCTGACATCCGCTGAAATCCAGGGAAACCGTGCGGCAGACCCTGCAGCACAGGCGGACGTGGGCAATGAGCACTGCGGTGCCTCTTTTCCGAGTTCGTGTAACATCCATCTCTCGTGTTCACAAAAAAAGAGCAAGGATTTTCTCTGACACTAAACTTATTTGGAGAAATTCATTGCGAAGCTGCAAATCAGCGTATTGTTCCCTGCAGAACTATGCAGGAAGCCTGGTAGAGATTATGAGGATATCAGCAGCTCGTTTGCCCAAAGGCAGGCAAGTGGGTCTCATCAGAGACGGTGCACGGCTTTCCCGTGAATCTAACAGTTTCGCGTTTGCTTCTCTTCTGGTGCCATTCGTGGCGCTTCTGAGTCCTGGAGACCTTTCACTTTCTACCACCTTCCGTTAGTAATAAGGGAAGGCAACATGGTGTCTCTGCTTGCTCGTGTGTGGACGGGCGGTGCGTTCTCTGGGCTCCAGGGGACACTGCCGGGGCAGCCTGTCCCCGGCCTGGGTCCCCACTCTCCCCTCACCGGCTCTGTGGCTCTGGGCAGGCCGTGGGCGTCGAGAGGTCTGTGAAATGAGGGATTTGGCTGGAGAGTCGTGGATTTCCTGTGAGCTCAAACGCTTTATGCTTTTATGATTTTTTGAGCAGTCACATGGCTCCTGGACCACAAATGGAACAAAGAAGCGTGTTCAAAATAGACGGGGAGCCGTAAGTTTCCATACAGGATAGACATCTCAGAGCCCTTCAGAACGTGTCCTTGAGCTATTTGAGGAGTGTGGACAAAACAAGGACCAGAATGGCAAACCAGGGAAAGGAAGGGCCGTGATTTTAACGAAGTCTGATTGACAGAAACCTAGAAGATAAACGGTTCAGCTATGGAGGCGATTTTGCTCATTTTTACAGCCTTTATAAAGAAAATCACCGTCGGGGGAGATGCACGGGAGAGGGCCAGTAACACCTCTCTCTCATTCTCCTCTCCCACAGAGATACCGTTTTCTTACCACTCCTTTTCCAGCTGGAACCCCGAGCCCCAGGTGTTAATGGAAGCGGTGACAGGAACGCCGCACGGGTCACGTTGGAGGCGCTTGGGCTTGTCCCTGCTTGTTCACAGTCATGTAACACGAACAGCTCTGATCTGAGGAGGACACTGGGCCGGGCCTGTTCACCGTGATCTCGTTGTTTCTGATACGCGGGGTCCCAGTGCTCGCGGAGGGTGTGCGGGGTGGTTTGTGGGGGACCATGGCTCGTGCTGTCTCCCCTGAACCCAGCCTGCCCCGCCCGGGGTGGGGGCTGTGGCCCACCTGTTCACACCGAGTCCCGGGAGCCCCCGGCCCGGGGCATCTTCTTGAGGCCCGTTTCCAAGCTGCACGGAAGGACCTTGCACGCAGAAGTTAAATATCTTTTCTGTTTTCCAGGAAGAGAATTTTCACATTATGATTGATTTAACCAATGCAAGTGTGATTTTCCTCAATACGAAAAATACGAAGTTGATAGGTTCATAAATGGCAATCTCCAAATACATGCAAGAAAAATGACTATCAGATGATTCTTTCGGAAGAGTGAAAAAAAGATGGGTTTTCTCAGAGCTTCTGCGCCTTGCATCTTTGTGTGTGGCGGGCAAGGCTGCGCAGGGCGTGCGCTGCACGTGGTCCCTGCACCTGCAGGAGAAGGAACAAGTGGGCTAATCAGTGCATTCGAGAACGATCCGATACTGAGAAGCCCGGCGCCTTCCCCAGCCTGTGGATTAACCAGCTCGTTTTCAGAGAAAGTTCTGCAGGGGTAGCATTCACACCAACTGATACGCTACCGAGTTCTGAGTCTGTGAGTTACGTCATATGCAATCGAATTTAGTGAGTCATTACGAAATGAATCCGAGCCACAGTCAATGCTGCAGCGACTCAGGGGTCTCCATTCCACGAACGAGCTTCCGGGTTTCTCGCTCATCTCTTCCTGCTGTAAAGTCCGCGTTGAAAGTCAGTCCTGGCTCTGCCCGTACCCTGCTGCCTTCTTGCCCTTTCTGTGTGTTCATTGCTGGGCCCAGACTCACTGTAATGCAGTTTAAATCATTCAATGCATGGAATTTGATTCAATTCAGGTCACAATTGCTGATTTTCAGTAGTTTGGAGTCATTTTGGATACTCAGAGCCTAAGGAAGCACAGCTTTCACCTTCAAGGTGCTTATCTTCTGGTGCGGGAGAAACATTTACACACACAGTCTACACCACAGGGTAGAATGTGGAATTATCAAGAGCACAGGAGGACAAAGAGGTGGCTTCCAAGAAGAAAGAATAATGACAGTACAAATTTGGGATCGTGTTGGTTAGCTTAAAGTTAAAAGAAATTGTCTCCTTCTGATGAAAGTGTGTTGATTATGCTTTTAGACTTATTGTTTTAACACAAAAGATACTTCGGTCTCGCTATTAAAATAGTCATCACGATTTCAATTGATCTATTAATTCATAGCCATTATAATCATCCTGGCAATTAGTTTTTGGTGCTTCTCTACTATAAAAATTATTATTTTACGCTATAATTATAATGTTGGCAATAACTCATACTTAGCAGAATACTTACTGATTGCCGCTAACTTCACAGCCTCCAAAATGCTCCTGTATTCCAGTTTTACAATTTCCAGATCTGTTCTGTGATTTATGTTACGCCACTAAGCTGGGCTCACTTGGAATCCATGAAATGTCAAACCGGAAAAACAACAGCACTTTATAACCTCAGCGAGCGCGAGCTCCCATTTAGGGTTTTATAGCGCACCCTCGTGCTGCTGAGAACCACTGGGATTTCTGAACTCTTTAAAGCCCTCTTTATAAAGATTTTCCTGAGCCAGTAATTTTAAATGACTATGGTACCTTGTCAAAGGCCCTTAATTAAAATCATCTCCGCATGTCAGCAAGAGGGATGGAGCAGAGAAGGATTTGGAGACTGCAGACAAGTCCGAGGGACCACTATTTTCCACCATTTTAACATTCCCCTTTTGCTAACGTGACTGAATAGATTATTTACGAACATCAAGCACATTTTCTGCAATTAAAAGAAAAATTTCCCTCCACCCCTTCTCAGCACAGAGCCCTTGCCAGGGAAAGACCAAACGCTTCGTAACGCGGGCAACCGAACACTTGCTGTGCTTTGGGCAGAAAACTTCCATCGCTAGGCCCTGGGACGGTGGCCCCGGGGCAGGCTTCCTAGGAAATAACATTATCTGGAGTTTTCAGTCTCTACAGTTTCATTGTCTAAGACACGTGAATGCTATATTACAAGAAACAGGATTTGTAGTTAACACTCTCTAGTGTGATAATGCAGGGAGCAGGTGGGGAGACCGAGTCACAGGAGGCTGATTTGGGTATTTTATTCTTGGTAGAAAAGCAGTATTCTGTTTCCTGAGCTGTTTGCTTCTGAATGTGATAGATCAAGAACTTTCTCGTACTTGGCTTCTCTGAAGGGTCCATACCTTCTTCTGGAGGCCTCCTGCTGGTCTGTGGGGCCTTGGCCACCTGTCACTGCAGTCGGCCAGGTCAGCTGAGAGCAGGGTCTCCCCGGGCTGCTCCCTTATTGCCCCCAGGTTAACACTGGGGGTCCCTGCACTGCAGACGCTACCAGAACCTTCCAGGCAGGTTGTCCTTGCAGGTAGCTCTTGAAGAGGGATCAGTTCCAGCCCACAAGGGTGGGATTTGGATTTCCACTGGCGGGAGCATCCGGAGATGTTGGGCCGACCGTGGTTCTCAGAGTCGGGGAGCGCTGCCCCAGGGGAAAGGAGACTCAAGGTCTGAGACCAAATTCTTGCCTTAGGGGTTGTGGTCTGGACTTACATTCAGGCTTTGGATACCAGTACAGAAAGTTTTAAGACTGGCTATAGAGCTAGCACACTGTACGAAGGATAAGCGTCGGGGAATAGGAATTATGTTCTTCAGTCTTACAGATCTGCCGTTGGAGGCCCACGTCTAGACTTCACGCCACGCAATGCAGCTCTTTGTAAGGGCAGATGGACAAAGGCCAACTTTATCACTCAGATTCATTTTAATTTTTGGATGTAGGATTCGGAGAAATAGTTTTGTTCACTTTCCTTATATTCTTATAAAGATCTGTGAACAGTATAAAATATTATGCCTCTCCACGAGGTCTATAGATTTTAATATAGTTTAATCAATGGTTTGTTTATGACACACACTTAACTTCTAGGTTAATCCAAATTTGCTTTTAGCATACTGTAAGCCAGATGTTCTCGGAAAGGGGGGGGAAGCTTCAGCCTTTTATTTTTTTGAGTGTATGTGTGTGTTTTGCTTGGGGCACAAAAATCATTTTTTCTCTCTTCAGGAAGGTTGTTTTCAATTACAATTATGTTTTCACTACACATACAAAAAATTAACAGTCATGTTCAGTTATTAGTTTATCTTTCAACGGGCTGGTATTAATCCAGTTATTATGTTACATATTTTTCAAAAACCTACTGAAATGACAACCTCAATAGCATCAAAAATAATAGCAGATTTGGGCTGTTTCTCTCCCTTCCCAAACATAAAAGCTGGGTAAGGACCCGTGGCTCTGCCAAGGGCTCGGGAAGACACATGTGCTCAGCACATGGGCCTGCTGGTCCCCCAGCACTCACGGACCTGCCGCGCCAAACGTGCTGCCAGCGCAAGACCCGAGGGCCCCGCGCAGGAGGCCGCGATCCCGCCCCGGGCCGTGGTGGCCGGCGGGCCCGGTGCACCTGCCCTGGACACACCGGCCCGGTGGCCACGGTAACGTTTGGTGGGCGGGGAAAGGACCTGCAGTCGAAACTCCGAACGTCCCACCGGCCTCTCCAAAGCTGAACGAATGTTTTATTTTCAGAACAGTTATGTCACCAACGGTGAGCGGCAAACATTATTATCAGTCCTGAGTGATTTCAAAGATCCCCGGTCTTCAGACAGTTAATCAGGAGAAACACCCAAAGGCATTTTTTGGAATACTTCACAGAACTTGCCCCGTGACGGGGAGAAGCCTTGTGTTTGCTCCACTTGCCCGAGACCGGCTGGCCTGGTTGGTCTGGAGCTTCCGGTTGTAAAACCGGCGCCGTCCCCGACAGACACGCGTGAGCTGGCCCCGGTTCTGCCGTCCTCACGCTGCGCGCTGGCAGACGCCCGGCCTCAGAGTCTGTGCCCGGTCCTGTTTCTATCTCGATCCTGCCCTTAGCATTCTTTCCGTAAATCTTACAGTACAGGAGACTCTTCTGCTGGTGAGAAAGCACCAACTCGAATTTGCTCAGGCAAATTAAAAACAAAAACAAAAACAAAAAACCTGAAAGTGTACGGATGAATCTATCCTGGCTCGTCCAGCCTGAGGACAGGACTGTGTCTCTGGTGGGCTCTCCTGGCAATTCTGTGCTCGCCCATCGGCCCCCAGAGCCCCAATTTCTGCTTCCCCGGGACGGGCAGCCCCTCCTCCGAGTGGGGAAGGGAGGGTCTCGGCTGCAGCATTCACCTGCACACGGCGTTTCTGGCAGCCCTGGCGGGAGGGGAGGATTTGGGTGTACTAACCCCGCAAGGATGCAACGGCCAGCCCGGTCACACGCCGTCACCCTGGCCGTGGTTGCGGTGCCTGTGACTGCCCGGGCCCGGTCCTGTGCCCGTCTCCTGGCCTTGCGGGGACAGGGTGCTGCGGCCGCCCACTGGCCTGGTACAAACCGGGTCTCCGGCTGCTCAGCATCAGCAGTCCCCAGAAGAAGCAAGAGGGACTCTCGCTGGAAAGGGGGTGCAGAGCACAATGGGGGGGTCTCCTGCCCACAACAAATCACGCTCAAATTTAGTTTCTACATGTAATTCAGTGTAATGAAGAATCATAAACAAATATGGTGGGCTCAAGGGGAAAGGGATGACGGAGAAGCCACAGCAGTGTGGCTGGCACGCCCCACGGGGTCGGGGATCAGAGCGAGACATCAGCGTGAGCTCTCGCTCTGCCAGGACGGACACACAGACTACAGATACGTTTGCGTGCTCGCGGCTGGTCACGCTGGCGGTTTCCCCTGCTCTGCCAGCTGAGAGGGCTGAGAAACAAGGACGCCCCTGTGGCAGTAAACCCCTGGGCCACCTGGACACAGGAGCAAACTTTCAGTTCGCTCCCGATGGCCGAGGGTGGAGGCATGTGAGTGACAGTGAATAACGGAGCGTCGCGTTACTACGGAAATTTCACAGCAGATATCCGTCGGTCCACACTGACGTAGGCACCGAACGGACAAACCAATGGGGAGAAAAGACAGCTCTCCCATACGGAGGAGTTCCAAATGCTGTACACGGACGCTCTGCCTCCAACCTTGGAGTGTGACTCCCCATCCCCCAGGGTGCAATGTGGTCTGACCTCCCTCCGAGGAGCACCCTGTGGAGAGGGTTAAAGCAGTCACTTCTCGGAGGGGACCCCTGACATCGCGTCACACCTCAGCCAGGTCGTGGGGAGCCCTTGGCGTGATGGATAAAGCAGCGCTCGCGTCTGCGCCCTCAAACTCCACTTCCCAGGCCGAGCACGAGGAAAACGTCAGATGCAAATGTCTCAGCAGGGAATCCACCTTAGAATGAAGAATCCACAAAATGTGCGATGGAAACAGGAATGGGGAGGACGGAGCATCCCAGCAGGGCTGTGTTTTCCGACCTGACCTCCCGCCATTGGAATAGCCTTTGACTCAAGCCACTTTCAGTTTTCCGGCTGCAGTGAGCCTCCTTCCAGCGCGGCCGTACACGGGTCTGCAGCGTGACCGCAGTCAGCTGCTCACAGAGCGAGATCTGTTTCCAATGAGCTCGGAAGGGCTTGGTTGTCGTGGGTGGCGTGCGCAGGTCTTGGCGTGTTCCACGGCTGTGCCGCGCTGCAGCGCGGTGGCTCCTTCACTTTTGCAAAACATGCTCAGTGAAATTTTGAAAATGCGTCTCTGCCAGCTGCGCTTGTGTTAGCGACGGTATCTGCACACGCCTCCTGCCAGCACCGCAGCGGAAGACGAGGGCCCGGAAGGAGGGAAGGGAGGGAAGTATCGCGTGTGGCTGCGTGTAAATGTTGAACATTTATTAGTGTCACCCGTTTATTAGCTTCTTTAATCTAGCACTCGCGATGGAAAACGTAGGGAAGGAAGGCAGAGAAAATGAGCCGGCCTGGGCCAGAGTTAAGAAAAAGGGTCCTGCAAGGACCTCCCTCCTAATGGCAAACAGTTGAGGCTGGGAGTGTGTTTATTTACACGACAGAGACCAGCATGCGGGACTTGCTGTCACATTCGTCCGCTACTTTCATCGAGGGGTCGCTCCCCAGATGGAGGACGCTCCCCGGGTCAGTTGAACGACCCCTCCCCGTCAGCGCAGCCCCCAGAGCAAAGGCCCCGGTCTCCCTTGAAAGGGAGAAATCCTCCGCGCTGGGCGCAGAGGCCTCCATGTGTGAGCAGTGGGGAGTTGTCCTCACAGTTTTGTTTCTCATGTGAAATTAGTCAGATCGAGGAAAACACAAACTCAAAGGGCCACAGATTTGATTTTAAAAGATAGAATCGATCGATACACGATAAAACCTTAACAGTCAGAGTCAGGCTTTGTAAAGGGAGTGGCCACGCCCGCTCACTTCTAAAGTTCTCTGTAAACCAACCTCTCTTTGTTTAGAGTTCCTGGAAGTGAGCGCTGAACACCCGTCTCCTTCCCGCAGAGCTGGATGCGAGGAACAGACATGAGAGGTGAATTTGCCGTGCGCGGTTCTCGCTCCTGTCCCAATGTGCCGCTGCTTGTAACAAGCCGACGGGTCGCTCCAAGCATCCGAGGGTCCGGGAGGCCTGGACACCCCGCAGTGAGTCCCACGTCTCTGCGACCTGCACAGATATTTCAAAAAGCTCACAGAAAGGGGACCCTGATACGACACAACTGAATGTTTCAGACCCGTTTGTCTCTCGTGACAGGGTTTTGGATTTGTTGGTCTTTGCTTGCTTACTCTGAACACGCGTGTGATGCTGCAGCTGTCTCTGTCTGCAGGCCCTGGCCCCACCCCGACCGGGCCCTCGCCCCGCCTGGCCATGCTGGAACCCTGGCCCTGGGCTTTCCGCCCCTGGAACTGTGGGGAGTAAGTTTCTGTCCTTCACCAGCCACCCGGCCCAGAGTACGTGGCCGTAGCAGCCTGGTGGATGAAGACAATGGCTTCACCATCTGCCCCTGTGCAAGCCAGTGGCATCATGCACCTTCTGTGGTTGTGCAGACATCATCATCACCCTTCTCTAGAACCTTCTTGTCTCGCAAAACTGAAACCGTGGACCCATTAAACAGAAGCTCTTGTTTCTTCTCTCCTGCATTCCACTTTCCGTCTCTGTGAGTCTGACTCCTGCAGGGGCCTCCGTGAGCGGAGTCGCACGGGACTCACCATTTGCTGTCACTGGCTCATTTCGCTCAGCGCGACGTCCTCGGTGTGTCCACTTTGCAGCAGGCGTCTGAGGTCCCTTCCCTGGTAAGGCCGAGTAAGCGACGGGTCATCCTCAAAGACGAACAGTGGGCTCCTCTCTCTCATCTTCCCGAGTTAGCCCAGATGTCTCCCTGCCGGGACAGTCCCGGGTGGATGAGGAGAGCAGGAGGGCGGATTATAAATAGTGCAGGAAACGTGTACAGGGGAGGCCGAGGTCATACTCGCCACCCCTGGACGGTGGAATTGTGCCAGGAGACAGCAGACTTGGGACTGGAGACCTGGCTGTGTGCCCAGAGGGAATGTCCTGAGTGTTGTCCGCTCACAGCGCCTGCCTGTGGAGTGCCCAGCACCAGGCCCCAAAGGCAGGGTCATAGGGTTCCCCACCTGTGAGCAAACTCCGTGGGGAAGGGTGGGCTGAGAAGGGGGGGCAGAGAAGTCCAAGGTGGGGCGCTTGCTGACTCCTGCTTTGGCCCCTCAAGGAAGGACGATGACCTGAGGAGCGAGGTTGCCTTGGGTCAGGTGGGGCTCAGGTGCGCCAGGTGAGCCCACGGTGTGCTTCCACTGATGGTGGCGGGGAGTTCAGCGTGCCTGGGGTGTCTTGTACCATGGGGCCTGGGATCTGCTGAGACCGCTCTCGGGGGCTCAGGACGGGGCCCAGGGCTGGGGCGGAGGTGTTGAGGAGCAGCTTATGCCTCGGGGACCACCTGGGAAGGGCAGGGCACAGATAAGGTGGTTAAGGCCTAGAACGTTCACATGACAGGTTTCCACGCAGGAAAGAAAAGGACCGTGGCTATATCTGCACTGGAGCCACGCGTGTTCTCCATCGAAACAATCCTCTCACAGTGAGCGAGGCCACAGTGGCTGTTTCACTGGGGAGCGGCCCTGCGGCATCCACGGCTCCTACTGGAATCTGCTCCTGGGTGACTCTTGGCCCATCCGGACCCCACGGCAATCCACAAATGGCGAATGGAGATTCGTGACCACACAACATGGATGTGTCACCAAGTTTGGTTTCCGTATAGTAGCTCGGACCGTAACGTGTTTCTAATCTGTGTAACTTCCTGTGCTCCAGCAGGGAGGAGAGTTGGGAAATCTAAGTGGCAATCCTGATTGTATTTGTAGGATCGGGAAATACTTACGCATGTTTCTTTGCTGTAGGAGAAACACTCCGCAGCCCGTGCCATGATCTGCCCACGCCTTCTCCAGGTGCAGGTCGAGCGGATACGTCTCGTAGCAAGCGCCAGGCAGGGCAGGGTCCCAGAACGCTGTGACAGCTCCCGGGGACAGCACCGAGGGCTCACACGCTCCACCGCCAGCCCCGTCGGGCACAGGATGTGGGGTTTGCTCCCGGTCTTCCGTGTCATCGCTGGGAAGAGCACGACGGCAGAAGGAGAAGAGAACCAGATGGAACGTGCAACCGAAGGGAGGAAAATGGGAGAAAGAGATGACAAAGTGTTTACGAAACCCTGGCTTCGTTTGCCAAAAAAGTATCCCGTATTAATCATTTGCAAAGAGTGGGATACCGACGTGAAATCAGATACACAAATCAAAGCATTAAAACATTTAACAATGTGTAAATTCCAACTGCTTTGACTTTGCCAAGAACAGTCTTGATTTTTAGCATGTTTCCTATTTATCGTGATGTTTGTGTTCTTTCCAATTATCTTCCATTCAAATTTCAGCTCAGTTTTGTTTGTGGGCAATTCAAAACAATGACAAGGAAGAAAATGAATTGCAGCCTAGTTTCCTGTCTTCTGGTTTTCTTCGAAAATATAAAACTTTTTAAAGCTTAGTTTTGCTTATCTATGCATTTATTTTTATTGTATGTATTTAATGTGTACATCATGGCATTTCGGCACGCATGTGCATAGTGAAATGCTACTTTTCTGCATAGATCAGTCCAGGATGCAGTGGGCATGCCAGCTGCACACAGGGAGGCCCAGGGGAGGGGTGCGGCCCCTGCGTGCGGAACTGGGCATCTCCGGCTGGGGCTGGAGATGCTCAGGGCTCTTGCGTGTTGCACAGTGGCCTGCTCGGCTCTGGGAGGTAGAACGCGCCTTCCTTCCTGAGTGGCTCCTTCAGATGGGAAATTTACATGCAGTGATCGCTCAAAACTTGACAACGAGCCGGTCTCTCTTTTCCAACATACATGCAAGTGCGCACACCCCACGCCCTCACACGCAGCCGCACACACGTCCACTTGCTCCTGTACACAGGACCCTCCGTGCGGCAGAGATTAGGGGAACTACCTAACCTGGATTCTTGGACTCAAAGTTCCCGTGCCACGTGCAACATACCTGAGTTCAGGGTTGACTGGAGAATCGGCAAGTTGTGGGACTTTCTTCAAAGCTGGCCTTGCAAGCTCGTCCGGCATCCCAGGTCTCTTTT
>CAUYRT010017078.1:0-84917 GCA_963574885.1 Lepilemur ruficaudatus
CTTTTCTCTCTCTCTCTTTCTTTCTTTCTTTCTTTCTTTTTTATGGCCATAATGTAAATGTGTTGGCTGGAACTCAAGCCATATCTTGTACCATGAGATAGAAGGTATATGCCTACAATGATGGATAAGAAACACAGAAGAAATTTCAATTCCTGTAACTTTGAGTTAGACTAACTTGCCTTGCCTGAATCTAGATTAATTTCCTTTTTTAAAAAAATTTAAACCACTATTTCTTTACGTAGTCTGCCTCTCACGGTCTTACATAACTCCAATGATATAAATGCATTCATAATTATTCCCTATCCTTATTATTTGTTTCATGAGAAAAGTCTTTCAGTCAATGCCATATTGAAGCTGATTTTCCAGGCTATGGTCACCTTCCTCAGGGGCACAGTGTTGTTTATTTGGTAATATTAGATTTGTATGCTTAAAATTTAAACCAGATATCTGCATGATTTAGACCTACATAATTGGTTCTGTCACTCAGCACCTGTCAAGAAAGAAAAGAAGGAACAAAATCTGAGCAGTGAAAATGTCCTCTGTATCATTTTCCTCTGTGTTGTTAAAACTGCTTCAAAAGAGTTAGTCATTTCACATCTGGTCTGCTGTTTAGCCTGGCTGTCTTTCAGTAGTGCAAAGACGCAATATAGAACACTTACATGAATTTCTGGCCACAGAGTGAGGAAAGAGTGAGTCCTTTTTCCCCATTTTATGTGAACTTTTTCTTCCAGAAAGTGCTTTCTTGTCACTCTTAACTGATACATAACTGACCAGTTAGCTAGGAAAACTCCTATCATCTGAAAAGCATCGATTCATATTTCCCTGTTTAGTGACTTCTACTGCTATTGACTCAAGGTCGTAAAAATGAAATCTACTAGATTGAGCGCTACCTCTTCCGAGGTTCACGGTTACTTTTGCTTTTTCTTGCGAGGTTAGAATAGCTTTTCTCCACATCTGGGTGAGCTCATGCTGCTGTCAAACAGCCAAATTGATGAAATAAGCAAATGTTTTCTCTTCTAGCCCTGCCTTCATGGCCCTAGAATACTGTATCTGTGGGAAAATGATTCTCAGGGCCACAGACTCCATTTCAATCATGCTCCACATTTTTATCTTCCTGTTAAGGATAAAATTAAATAATAAAATGGTGAAGCTGGAAAACTGAAACCATGTAATCTATCTTTATATTACTTCACAGTTGAGAAAACAATGAAGATCTGGAATGATTAAGTGAGAGAATTTTCCAAAATTATTCATTTTGCTTCCAAGTGTGAGTTCTTTCCTCTTGAGACACAGAATTCAGCAGTTTTTTTTAAAATTTCAATTAGATTTCAATGACATCTTAAAATTCAGTACTGACAGTCCTTGCTGTACAGCACAATATTGTCTTAAATCATTTATAATGCAAATTTATATCCTATCCTCCTAAAAAATTTAATTGGAAAAACAAACAAATCTAACCTAGCTTTAATGAATTGGAATAATTGGCCAGTAACAGATGATTCATTTTCTTGTTCTTTTACATAGTAATGTTTATGGACTTGCTATTATTTACATACTATGTACTTCCCTAGGCATGAGGTTTTTAAGATGCAAAAGACAAAATCCTTGCCTTTAAAAGATCGCAGCCTAATGTGAAATGCAGTTTTCAACAATTTCCAAAGTAGCAACTGGAGAGATTTTTCCTATTGAAAAGGAAGATGAAAAATGTCTATAATTTTAGCTATAAATTAAATTTTTAAAAAATATTTCTGTATTAGCTACATTTCTAGAGGATTAAAATGTTGAAGAACAAGAGCTTTTAAAAGTCATCCCTGGGAGGCCAAGACTGGAGGATCACTTGAGATCAGGAGTTTGAGACCCGCCTAAGCAAGAGTGAGACCCCATCTCAAAAAATAAAAGAAAAAAATAAAACAAAAGTCATCCCATGAAGGCATGAAGCATTGAAAGAAGCCATAACTATAATAATTACCTCAGTGAGATCAGTTTCTCCCCTAATTTATGAAAAAGTAAAATTTACCCTCTGGATGTTTCTCCTATTTTTTCAAGTCATTTGAAATGACATTATAAATAAGTCAATGCTACAAATTTTTGTTTGTTTCATGGTCAATTTCCCCACTCTCTCACCACACACACACACACACACACACACACACACACATCAATTTGATGGAAAATAAAGTCAGCATAAATTTTTTGGATAATGTAATTTTATCAGAAATTTGCTTAACTACATCACAGTATCAAAGCTATATAAAAGATGTCTTAATTACAAAGTTTGGAGAGCCCAGGTCATGTTTACAAATACATTTACAATAATAGTTATGAAAATAAAACAAACGTCATAAAGTTTACATAGTTTATTTATGATTAGTAAAATTCTCCTCTTTGTCAGGCAGGGTCTGGGCCCACCTGATATCTCAAAATGTCTGAAGTGAGTGTACCTTTAATTTCTGGAAGTAATTTCCAAAGATAAGCAAACTTATTTGCTACATATTTTAGTAAGGTTAATACATATTTTAATTAGTTGACTATTTGGAGCATCCATAGAAGTGGCAAAAGTAAAAGTGCCCTGTATATTCACAACGGAGAAGTGAGGTTGGCACAGTTAAAGAAAATGAATGCCTTTTATGGTGTCAACCACATGACAGGCATTTTATACAAATTGTCACAAATATTTACAACCACTCTGGAAGCTAGCTACTATTTTCTTATTTAACAAAAAAGAAAAACTAAACCATAAAATACTTAAATAACTTTACCAGAGAGCACAGCTAGTGAGAGGCAGAGCAAAGATCAGAAACCAAATCTGCCTGATGAAGCCAGGGATCAACCCTTCACACCTGAGAAAAGAGGGTCTAAGAAGCAGTCATCTCAGGGATCACTGAAATGTAAACTATCCAGGACTGGACTATACAAAGAAACTCATTTAGCATATGGATGAACACTTAATTTGAATGCAAGGATTTAACCATAATAGTCTTTAGCGCAAATGTGGGAGTCCTGTCTACACATATCTGATCTCTTTTTTGGTTTTGATGATAGATAACAAGAGGTTCTTAGAGTCTTGACCTTTTTCTGAATTTCTCTAAAACTTTCTGGAGAGCAGCCATAACTTCCTTATTTCTCAAGCTATAGATCAAGGGATTCAACATGGGCGCCACCACAGCATAGAATAGAGCAACCATCTTCTCCTCTTCTACTGAGGAGGCAGATCGTGGCCCCAGGTAGGTGAAGATGCTAGCCCCAAAGCACATGCAAACCACAGTGAGGTGAGACGCACAAGTCCCAAAGGCTTTACTACGTCCCTGAGTAGAACGAATGTGTAGAATGGCAGCTACTATACGTACATAGGAGAATAGAACCAGAGAACAGGGAATCATGATCACCAGAAATCCTGAGATGGCTACCATGACTTTGTTGAAGGAGATGTCCACACAGGCTAGTCGTAGCATTGCTAGCGTCTCACAGGCAAAGTGATTAATAACATTGCGACACAGGGGAAGCTGAAAGGTGATGATTGTTTCCATCAGTGAATTCATGAATCCAGCCACCAGGCAGCCAGCAGCCAGCCCCAGGCACAGCCCCTTGTGCATGAGAACTGTGTAGCGCAGTGGGCAGCACACTGCCATGTAGCGGTCATACGCCATGGCTCCCAGCAGGAAGAACTCAGACCCCCCCAAGGCCAGGGAAGTGTAGAGCTGGACCACACAGCTGGGGAATGGGATGGACTTTGGGGCTGAGAGCAAGTGGGCCAACATTTGTGGGGCAACACTGCTTGCATAACAAAGATCCACAAAGGACAGAGCACTAAGGAAGAAGTACATGGGGGTATGAAGCCTGCTGTCCAGTCTGATCAGAAGAAGCATGAGGGCATTTCCCGCAACAGTCACCAAATACATGGCCAGGATCAGGACAAAGAGGGACACCTGAATGCCCCAGTCACTGGACAGCCCCAGCAGAATAAACTCACTCACCCATGTCTGGTTTTTATTTTCCTGGCCCATGAGCTACTGAGGACCAAGCCAATTATGTAGAAGTAACAAATCATGAAAACTCAGGACTGGAAGGGTGGTTTGTAGACCATATAGAGAGTTTATCAATCTGAACTTGAAGTGCCCCTAGAATATCTCAGCCAAATCGCTATCCAAACTGCATCAACAATGCATCCATGGATGAGAACCACAGTGGTACCCAGGTGTGCAGCTAGAAACCAAGGAGAAAAGAAGGTACATTCCTGGAATTCAATTTATTGGAACATAATTTCTTCTCCCAAGCATCTGCTCTTAAATGAGGGAGGGAAATTAAATGAAGTATTTAGACTGAAAATCATATGCAATTTAATAGTTATTATAGGGGGAAAACCCTGCCTTACTGGTGAGAAAGTTTTTGGCCCACATGAAAGATATTTCTGGATACTGAATGATTTTTAGTACCACTTATTTTTGTTTATTGGGTTTCTCCTTAAGATATCTCAGACACAACTCTACTTACTTCTCAGTGGAATGTATCCATGAGACCCTGGAAATGGACTTCTTGTACCTTTTATTACTAAGCCATTTTGAGTTGATTTTCTGTGACTTGCTCTTTTACTTTTAGAATATCAAGTGGAAGGCTTCCTCCCCACCTGTCTCATACCAGTAGCTTAGCTAGGCAAGACCAACCCAAGATGGCCAACTTCAAGGATCAGCCTTTGTATGAAGAGAAGATATAGGTAACTGCTAAAATTAATCTCTTATGCACTCCCAAGGGGGATTTAATGAAGTATTTATTGATGTCAGATTATTACTTGATAATGATGTTTTCTCAGGCAAGTTAGAGTTCATTCATTTCCTGTGGAAAATGGATCAGTCCTCATCAGTGAAGATAGGAGGATAGAAGATAAGGCTTTAATTGCAGAACACAGTGACATTGGTGGTAGTTTGCTTTTCATTTTGTTTTTTTAACCACTTTATTGAACTTCTGAGAGAGAGAGAGATGGAGAGGGAGAAAGAGAGAGAATATATATATATATCTTCATAAATATTTATATATTTATAAAGGAATTTATTGAAAATATAGAGCTTTCAGAAATTGAGTGTCAAACAGAAATCAGTAAAAATGATCAAGTAACGTCAGGCACCATATACACACATACATATATATTCATATGCCACACACACTGTTCAAGAATTGCTGGCAATATAAATGTTAAAGAAATTAATAGTTATTTTCCATTTGCAGCTTTGTGATAGAATTTAAATAAATAACTAAATATTTTAACTACGTGTATCATAAAACCCAAAATAAAACCTAAAACATAGCAAATGGGATGAATAATTTCCAAGAAGTGTTTCTATTGTGACCTGTTCTTTAAAGGAATACCAGTGATTTGCCCTAGATTGTATGCAATGTTTATTCAAAATAACCTCTCTTCCGTGCTGCCTAACAAGAGCTCAAATGTAACTGTGATGCAGCAATTCTTCTGGTATTGTCAGTGGGTATGTATGTGTACACAGGTGTCATCGATGTGGAAATTATGGTTAGTGGATTCATTTACATTTTATGCTTTTATAACAAAAACTAAAGAAAAAAATCAAATAGAAAAAAGAAGTGATATTTTTCTACCTATCTCCAAAAACATATTCAAAAGAGGAGTATTTGTGCTTAAATCCATGTTGTTTTTGCTCAGTAGTGTAGTTAAGCAAGTGTATTTCCAAGTTTCCCTTGCTTGTGTAAACAATTTTGTTGTTATTTCTCAAATAAAATATATTTGATATTTTTAAAGATGACAAGCAATAAAATCAAAGTAAAATCTGATTTCCTGCTAAAATTGTTTCAAGTAACTTACCCAAGGTCAATTGCCCTTAGACTGGATCATTGAATGTTTGGGTTTGGTTTCAGAAAATCTTCTCAATCTTGTCTGCTATTTTGGTGGCAGGTGGTAGGAAGAAAACAAACAAGCTTCTGAAGCCCTCTTGGCTAACCAAAGTGCAAAAGTTCATGGGGCTGGGAAGAATGTTAAGAGAAGAATTAAGTCGTGACTGCATTTACCTGTATATCACATTGGTTTAAGCTTACACTTATTATTTTCTGAGCCAGGTATTATCTAAATATACATCTATTAACTTAGGGTAATAAATATAATTACAACAGCACTCTGAAGTTTGGCTTGTTATGTATATTTTCAAATGGAAAAAAAGAGGTGATGTGACAGAAAGTGGGAAAGTCAGTAGGTAAACAAAGGATTATCTGAGGACCTAGGGCACATCCATTATGCTACTCCTAGATATAGCATGACCTGTGTGATACACAGGGATAGTCACTGTTTAAAGGCTGAGGAGTAACTGAACATACAAATTAGGAAGTATCAAAAGGACTAATAGAGTTCCTGCTTTCCATCCAATAAAGGGCTGAAAATAAGAATCTATATAGAACTTAAGAAAATCAACAAGAAAAAAATCAAACCACTCCATCAATAAATGGGCAAAGGACATGAACAGAAATTTTTCAAAAGAAGACAGAATAATGGCCAGCAAACATATAAGATAATGTTCAACATCTCTAATCATTAGAGAAATGCAAATCAAAACCACAATGAGATATCACCTAACCCCAGTGAGATTGGCCTCTATCAAAAAATTCCAAAACAACAAATGCTGGCGAGGATGTGGAGAGACGGGAACACTCTTACACTGCTGGTAGGACTGCAAATTAGTAAAACCTCTGTGGAAAACAATTTGGAGATACCTCAAAGAGCTAAAAATAGAAATACCATTCAATCCAGCAATAGCACTATTAGACATCTACCCAAAAGAGCAAAAGGCACTCTATAATAGAGACATCTGCATTCGAATGTTTATGGCAGCAGAATTCACTATTGCAAGGATGTGGAAACAACCCAAGTGTCCATCAATTCATGAGTGGATTATTAAAATTTGGTGTATATATATACAATGGAATATTACTCAATTATAAGAAATGATGGTAATCTAGCACTTCTTATGTTTTCCTGGATAGAGCTTGAGCCCATCCTCCGAAGTGAGGTATCACAACAATGGAATAATGGGCTCCACATGTACTCACCGTCAAATTGTCACTAACTGATCAACACTATGGTGCTCACATGGTAGTAATATTCTCCAGGGATTGGGGTCTGGGGATGGTAAATTTACAGCTAATGGACGCGGTGAGCATTATAGAGGGGAAGGGTATGCCTCTAATCCCCACTTGGGTGAGGCAAAGTCATAAAATGTAATGAAAATGTTTGTACCCTCATAATATCCTGAAATAAATAAAATTAATCAGCGAAATATACAACAGTGATATTATGAAGGTTGAAAAGAAAACAGTCCTAATACTAGAAGCCCAGATTTTCTTCCTACCTAGCTACCACAAAATGTAATATTGGTTCTCCAAAATAATTTAATTTTGATTTAAATATAAAAATAAAAATTTAACCGATCTATCTGTATTTTTAAGCATATAATCACCACTACCCTGGTTTCCTTCTCCACCTTTTTGCCTATCAAAATTCTGTACATTCTTCCAATGAATACAGATATCATTCCTCATTGAAACTTTCTCTAACACCACATTCAACCATTGCCTCTTCTTTGAACCTCCATATATTTTGTTTATATTTTGTATATATTTCTGTAGTTGAATGTAACACTGTTGGAATTATAAATTTTGCCTACAAAACTGGAGGCTCCTTGACAGAAGTCTTTTCGTCTCATTTATTGCTGGATCTTTAACATCTAGCATTGTTCTAAGTAAGCACATTGGTAAGTAAAAAATAAATAAATTCAAAAGAATCCAGTCACTGAGATTCCATTTTAAATAAACCTAATGGCCAGGTACAGTGATTCACATCTGTAATCCCAGCACTTTGGGAGGCCAAAGCGGGAGGACTCCTTGAGCCCAGGTTCTTGAGATTACAGTGAACTATGATTGCACCACTGCACTCCAGCCTGAGTGACAGGGCAAGATCTTGTCTCTAAAAATATATATATAAATAAAATTTTAAAATAAACAAAGCATGCCTTAAAGTAAGTTTGGTTCATGCTCTTTTAAGCCTCCTCTGAATATCAACTATGTTATACATAACAATTAAAAGTATTTTTAAAGTTTTTAATAATATAAAAATGCTTATACCTCATGTTATATAAAAAATCAGGATACAAAATTATATATGCATTTTACAATGAGGTAGCAATTATGTAAATCCACTAAAATGTTAATAGGATGTTTCTTAGTGTTGGAAATATTGATATATTTTCTTCTTTGAAAATTTTTATATTTTATGTACATACACAGATAATTTTTCATATAACACTAATAAGACAATAAGCTTATTTTTAAAAAAATAAAACTAACTCAAGCAGTGGCAAATTTTCAATTTTGGTAGTTCCATTCTATAAATCTAAGAAATATTTACCCTGAATATTTGTGAGTATAAGTCGTCATAAAAACATAAAGCATCAGAAAATTATTTACTGAATCATCCTGAAAGAGGAAAATTATATAGCTTACATACTTGTATTGACTTCTTTCTTCCAGAGAATGGCTGAATTCGGCTTCTAGAAGAAGCAGCAACTCCTTTAACCTCTAAATCCATTCACATTCGTGTAGTTTTCATGGGGTATACTTTGAAAAAGGTAAATTAATATAAAATAAAAATTCTTACTCTAATTTTAAATAATCCATACAAATTACATAATACTACTACATGGAAATATCATATGGTTAATCACTTTTATTAAATATTTCTTTCACCAAAATCAACTATTTCTAGGATAGTTAGATTATGCCCTGCGGTAGTCTGAATAATGTGCCCTCAAAGCGGTCCACATCTTAATCCGTGGACCCTGTTAATATGTTACCTTATATAGCAAAAAGTACTTCTCAGGTGTGATTAAGAATTTTGAGATGGAAAAATTATCCTGTATTATCTAGTGGACTCAAAGTAATCACCACGGTCCTTATTAGGCAGGCAGGAAGATCAGAGTGACACAGAGAAGATGTAAGGATGGAAACACTGGCCAGAGAGCAGCAAAGATGCTATGCAGCTAGTTCTGAAGATGGAGAAAGAGGCCATGAGAAACTTCCAGAAGGCAGAAGAGATAAGGAATAGATTATCCCCTAGAGCCTCCAGAAGGAACCACCCCTGCTGACAGCTTAGTTTTAGCCCCTTAACACCCATTCTGACTTCCAGAACTGTAAAAGAATAAATTTATATTGTTTTAAACTACTAACTTTATGATAATCTTTCAGCAGCAATAGGAAACTAATGCATGTCCCTCTTCTCTACGACATTGAGATATACATTTATTTTCTTTACTCATTTTCCAATCCTTTATCAGTTTTGGTTGAGCCAGAGTGGGCTGATGAAAATATTTTTAGCAAACAATATTCTCCATCTAATACAAAGAATAAAATAGAGTGAATTGTCCAATTAATATTATGTGGTGATTGGTAAAAATGCTTGCAAGAGAATGTTGAAAATAGTAAGCCTGCAAATATTTATGAAATAAAGATCAGATGACTATATCTGTCACCAAAATTTTGTATATTTTATTTTATACTTCATCCTTATATTACCAAGGATAAATTTTTGTTTAATTATTCATTCATACTTTCTTTTTCTATAAATAGACTTGGATTTATTTTAATAGTTAATTATTTTTGTTTTTTTTAAAGATAGCATGTCATAGTGCCAGCTTGAAGTTAGATTTATGTTATAACCCTGATTTTGGTCACTTTCCCATAATTTAAGCTTGAGTAAGAACTTCATCTCTTTGAACCAATGTTTCTAACATGTAAAATGAATTTAATGTTAGCACTTTTCTCATCCTGCTGGAATAATGTAACATTCAATAATTGGTAGCCATAATTATTATTAAAATGTACTTTTATTTCACCATCAATGAAACCTTTTTACCTGAAAGATAACCCAGTTCCTTACTAACTTATGTACAGGGTTTCCTTCATCCCACCCCCAGACCACTCCTCCCCTAAAAAACCTTTGCCGTCACCCTGGAATTCTACTCTAAGAGTAAAATCAAGAAGACTTATCAACCAAAAGTAGACTTATTCTGAAAATATCACAAATCATCAGATTTGAGAATACTATAATAATATAGCACTATAGATGGCTTTCTTTTCAGAGCTATTTTTCACAAGGAAGCAACTTTTTTTAAAGTTGCTATTAGTTTGGTATGGGTTTTTTGTTCTGGTTGGTGTGTTGGGGTTTTTCTTGTTGTTGTTTGGAGGCTGGGTTGGTTGGTTGGTTATTTAATCACAAGAGTTATTCTCTTTGCCTTGATGATTACTAGCTAACAAATCCAAGTTGAGATAGGGATGCTGAGTAGTCAGCACAGTGATTTTGCCCACATATCAGTCCCTCAATTATTTATACCTTAGCAACTATTATAGCCATTTCAAATCACTATAGGTCATTTTAGAGCACTATAATTCATTTGCAGATAATGTTAATAAAAACAGCAAAATTTAAACCCTCAAGTGTCCAGGTCCTCCTAGTCCTTGTACTTCCCCATCATGACAGTCATCACTCTTCACTGTAATTAGCTTTTCATTTCCCTGATAAACTGTCAAAACCAGGAAGGTTGGTATCTCCTACCCTTAATATAGCATAGATACTTAATATTTAGTCAACAAATTAATGCATAGCCAAATATGTGTACATTTTAACATATTCTTAGATCAGTGTCATTTCTCTGTACATAATGACATAATCATAAAGCCAACATATAAATTCTGTTTTCAAACAATTAGATAAGGTGTTTAAAGCATTGAATGATAGTTATTTGTCTTGAATACTAGACTATAAACTTTTAAGGCAAGGATTACTGGTTTTGTTCACCCTGTATTTCAGGACTTAGAAAACCTAGAAAATAGGAGGAACTTCATAAATATTTATTAAAGAAATTAATTCAGTCAATTCAGATATAAATTAATTCAGAACTATGTAGTACAAAAATATTAATAGTTCACTCAGATATAGTAAGAGTATTCAAAAGACAATGCCATCATATGTGGAACACTCCAGGATTTATGGAATTAGAGGAGTCAAACCATTGGCACACTACTTAGAGAATTTTATTAAGAGTTGGACAGCACTTCAGAGACAAAATAGCCAAACCTTTTGATTTTAAAACTGAGAAAGCTGAAACCCAGAAAAGTGAATTTTACTTTGCCAAATTGTTTGCCAGTTATTGCAGAGCCTGAGTTCATACACAGTTTTGTGCTTCTTTCCAGTATACTAGACCCTCACTGGAACAGGTAATAGAAGAATTAATTAGCTGCAGAGGTTAAAGAATACTAAAAACCTAAACTTGGTGGCACAAGAATCAGCATTCCCAACGAATGGCTGTGAACCAATCTCTGGAACATATGCCAAGGGTTCTCCTTGTCCTAAAGTACTGAATATCCAGTTAGGATACGTTGGGCCCTGGGGGTGGCAGGAGGAGCGAAGGACACGTCTGAATGGCTTCCGTCCCCACTCCAACTGCTGCAAGTCCTGAGATGTTTTTGCTAGCATGTGATAAATGTTGTTGGCTGGTATCTTAGTGCTTAGTGCTATCTTAGTGCTTGAGCTCACTTCCCACTTCCCTCACTTTTTAAGAATGATTATTTCCGATTCCAGTAATCATCATTTCTCTCTTGGTAAGTGAAATTAGTGGCTATTAATGTTGCTTATACCAAGTCAGAATATAATGGCAAGCAAAGAATAAATTGATCTAATCCAACTCATAAACAAGAGAAAAGGAAAGAGATTTGTAAATACAATTTAGTATTTAGTATTTAAGGTCCATGAGGGCAGGGATCAAGACCATTGTGGATCCAGGGTGATCACAGATCCAGGTCTCTGAATTGAATCTGAGGTCATTCCTAATTTTAAACAAAGCAGAGTAAATCTCCTTGCTCTCCCATCAGTCCCCCCAAAGTTAAATTATACTTCAGAGCACCCGCAGTGTACCCAAGGAAATTCCCCACTCCCTCCTATTCGGGATTTCCGACAGGCGAAGGACACAACAGACAGCGGAACAGACGACTTGACAAGCTCTGCAACGAACACTTCCAGAGTAGGAGGGCTGCAGAAGGTATAGACCAGGGCGCTTCCACCCAGAACCGTCTTCAGAAAACTTCAGACAGGACAGACTGGAAGGAACAGTTCCCAGAGAAGGCGCTGGACAGTCCAGGCCCGCGTCTGCAGGTTGCCTGGCAACAGGCGCCTCAACGCAGGGCCTCTAATTGCCCTCTCTCATCTCTAGAGGAGAAAGGGTTGTCGGACCCAGTCCCTTGCTCCTTTCACGCCATCTACCGCCCCCCAGTATGCATCCCCAGTTCCTGGGCTTGGCCGGTCCCTACTCCGCCCGAGACCCCGCCAAGCTCCGTGCTCGCAGACTAACCTGCTAGGAAACCCAAAGGGGTGCAGTTTTTGCTGCCGCAGCGGAAGGCACAGCGGGGACGGGCTCCGCGGGGCCCCTAAACCCCGGCGGGGAGCTGGAGCGGACTCACTCACCTGCGCTTTTGATGCGCGGGGAGAAGGCCAAAGCCCGGCCTGGATCCACGACGGTTGTGTAATTCTTCCTAGAGCTGAATTCTATTTAATGTATTTCATAGAGCACCTATCGTATGTCCAGCCCCCAGATTGATGTTTTGAGAGGGATAAAAATTTAAGCATATATTTAAGCTCCTCTCTCAAGGATCTTGCACTTATTTAAAAACACAAAGTATAGTACATAGAAATATATAGATATTACTTTAAATATGCGTGCACATATATACATATAGATTATTACATATATATGTATTATGTGCATATATATGTATATATAATTTGCAATCTAAAATTATCTAATTGAAAGGCCTAGAAGTCATGAAATCTTCTTTTATTTCTTACTTTGTCAATTTTTGTTATATTTACTCACAATGTCTTTGGGTATCGTCTCCTCATCCATAAAGAGGAAGGGCTGGTTGTGATATTGCTGAGGTTTTGCTCCATTCTAACACGTGCTAACTTTTCTAAATTACACAGGTGAGTGTCAGATACCCAAATTAGAAGTCAGATCCAGTTCTCTTCCCACATAATCATGTTGTTTTTCTAGTCTGCAGTAACTTTTCAAAACTGGCTCCCCTGAAAATGCGTTAGCCCATTTTGCACTTATAAAGGAATACCTGCAGCTGGGTAGTACACAAAGAAAAGATGTTTATTTTGCTCGCGGTTCTACAGGCTGATCAAGAAGCATGGCACCAAGATCTGCTTCTGGTGGAGTCTTCTGGAAGCTTCCAGTCAAGGGAGAAGGAAGAGCAGCCTGCTCACATGGCCACAACAGGAGCAAAAGAGGAAGTAGGTAATGCTAGGCTCTTTTAAACAACCAGCTCTCATCTGTCTACTAATAAAGCAAGTGAGAACTCAATCATTATCTCAGTGAGGGCACCAAGCCATTCATGAAGGATCTGCCCCTCCATGATCCAAACACCTCCCACCAGACTCTACCCCCAACACTGGGGATCAAATTTTGACGTGAGATTTGGAAGAGCCAAACATCCAAATGATATGAGTATTATCAAAATGTGCAGATGAGAGCCAGGGTGAGAGTAAAAATACAAATACATTTTTAAAGCATAAAAATAATAAAGTCAATGGGTATAATGTTATCATCCTTTCTATTTCTTCACTGCACTTTATAAAATTCATCTGCCCATTATCCCCACAAAGAATGAAAAGCAAGAGTAAGCTTTTTAAAAGCACATAAACATGAAACAAAAAAACTAAACTTTTTTTTTAAAGAATTTATCAAAGACTGTAAAAAATTCCAGGGCCCAGCTAACCTTGGCCATTCTATAAATAGATATAGAAGAAAATAACATTAGGACATGCCCTTGTCTGTTCCTGGTACTTAGGCTTTGTATACCTAAATTGTTTCAGTATTTCTGAATATAACTGTCTAAGCCATTCGTAACATGGTCTAAAAAGACACATTTATACAATTCAGGTATTTTGTTAAAACATTTATTATTATAAGAGTAATAATCTTAGATTATGTGTTGGCTATATGTATTGTAATTTTTTGCCAATTTTAGATTCATTACTCTATGAAATTTCTGTTCTTAAAGCCAGTTAATTTATTTATACACTAAGTGAAACTACATTAGCAATATGTTAACCTTTATTACTTTGCAGATTCAAAATAGATTGCATTTGAATCTCAACTTTTACTTTAAATTTTCATTTACTTGTTCATTCATTCATGCATTCAATAAACATCTACTGAACACCAACTATCTGCCACTATACCCAATGTTAAGAAAGATAATACATATAAGCCTATCTAGTATTGCTTTTTAAATTATTGAGTTAAAAATATTTATTGTGTATAATATGACAGGTAAAATGTAGTTTCTGTTCTCAAGAGGCTTACCATTGTATACAATATTATTAGAAAGTTAAAGAGTACTCATTTCTTCATTCATTCATTCAATAAATATTTACTGAGGGCCTACAGTACCTGTTTAAAGTGCTAGAGATACAGCAGTGAAGAAAACAAAGCCACTGTTGTGGTGAAGGTTACAATCTAATAGAGGAGACAAACGTTAAAGAAATAAATAACACAAATTCAGGTAGAAATTAATGCAAAGAAGAAAGGTTAAGTGACTAGACACTGCCAGATTGAGGATGTAGAGTGATGAAGGAAGATTTAACTGAAGGGAACTCTTCAAAGCGTATTGCAGGCAAAAGGAACAGCAAGTACAAAGGGGCTGGGGGAGAGCAGCCTTGTCATACTGATGGATGTGGCTGAAGCAGAGTGAGCTAGGAGAGAATGCAGGAAAGGAGCCAGAGAGTTAGGCATGGTTAGATTATGTAATGCCTTGTGGACCATGCCTAGGACTTCAGATTTTATACTGTGGCTCCCACAATCAAGTAAGCAAATTCCTTAAAATCTCTCTCTCTATATATATTTTTTTATTAAAAAATTTTCTCTCTATATATGTATATATATCTATATACATGCATATACTTGTATGTATACATGTATGTACACATAGAAAGACATGTATGTGTATATACATGTATGTGTATATAGCTATATATCTATTTGTGTACTTACACACACACATACACACATATATGTCTATGTCTGTGAATAGACATATTCACAGTGTCTATTGGGGTATGGGATATCAGAAGCTTAGTCTGGACTATGTATGTGATACTAAATAGCATATTTAACAGTTCTGATAGTACACCAGAAATATTGCCCAATAGAATTTCCATTAGGATCCTTGCATTTTCTCCATTTTATAATCTAATTTATGCTTTTTATTAAAAAAAGATAACACTTTCATCAAAGTGGTTTTTTTGTTTTGTTTTCTTTTTAGTGTAAAGGTTGACTATGGCAGAACATTCAGTAGATGTAAATGTATTAATATTGTTCACTTGAATTAAATAGCATTGTAAAAAAAAATCCTTCAAATTATTAAATAAAAACATTTAAACCATAGACATATTGAAAAAAATGTCATCTAATGTCATGGAAAAAATGCTGGTTTATTATTGAATAACAATATAACTGATATAATGGATTTAAAACATTAAGCCAAACAAAGTTGATTTATATTGCAATGTGGGTCAAATAAGCAACCAAATGTACTACGTCTAGTCCGTAGAATACCAGTTAAAAAAGTCCTTTGGAGTCTACTAGTCAGCAACAATAGGTCTGTTTCAAATTTAAAAAATAGAAAGATTTGGTCAAAAGTAACTACTTGGCTACACTTTTTCACGTGCTTGTTTTTATCTTTCTTGGTGTTCAGTCTCTTCTGAAAACAGAAGCAAACTATTAAATGTTTGACAAGTCAATAATTTAGTGCATAGTATGCATCAAGTATATGAAATGCCTATTTTTACTCTACTCCCAATCTCTGAAGAGCGGGGTAATATGGTGCTGCAGTTTATTTATAATTTTTTTTAAAGCTATACACAGAAGCTGAGTCTATGAAACTAATATGTAATTCTTTGCACAGGCCTGGCCTATTGTCAGGATCCCATACTCCTTCTTTACCTAACATTGTGCTGCCTTCGTGTTGCAATCTGGATTACAATCCAGGCACACTGCGCGGTGACTCCCGACTGGATCTGTGGAAAGCTGTTTGAATGGCTCCAACTCCTGCACCAGGCTTTCCCCTGTAGCCCAGGGCTTTGCAGCAGGCGAATCCTGCTGCGTGTCCCGAACCCATGACAGCATTGCCCTCTGGGGCCCAGCACTCTGAGCGTCCCAGTGCTGGGCTCGAGCCTGTGCAGGAGGTTGGAGCCAAGGGAGAGCGTGGACCGAGAGGCCGAGGAAATTGGGTTGTCGGAGCCGTTACTGGTCTACGCAGTCAGAGAATCTTGGGCGTCCTCCCATGGCTCTGAAGAAGAAATGTAGTTGCTTATGGATCTTAGGTCTGTGTCTGGTAGCCAGTAAATCTTCCAAAGTGCCATCCATCAGAGACCACAAATTTATAGACGAGAGCGTCACGACACACAACGAATGACGTAGCCAAGTCAGTCCCCCTGCAGCAGACATGAAATATATGGTGAGAAAGAACCTGGGCTGGTTTTTTATATCTCTGGTTCATCCTCAAGTATCTAGGCGGTATATTTCATGGACTTATTGTACTAATTCGATCTGGACTTTATACATGTAGTTAAAAAAAAAAAATCACCTTTTGAGTGAGCTGTCTCCAGGACAATGGTGGGAGCGGGTGAGAAAAGAAAACGTAAATCTGTTCCTTGACTAGTACTTAGTTTCTTGGCCAGGGGACAAGAGGAGGGCGGGATGCCGAAGGGGCGGTGTTTGGAAGTAGCTTGGTTTTCACCACCAAGGTATTTTAGGTAATTCGCACAGGTTTGTTGGTTTCCCCCCACTTTTTGGCTAGTACTTCCTGTCTCACACAACCAAGTTAGTAGGTATAAAAGAAATAGCACAAGGATGGAGAGTCTCTTGTTTTCATATCTATTTTTATTAATATGTCATATAAACCCAAAGTGAAAACACCATGTGTAGTGTTCATTTGAAAAAAAAAAAAATTGCTATACAAGGATGCGAAAGGAAATCAGCACTTGAACACTATCAGAACACATTAGATGACATTTTCATGAAAGCTAATAACTATGTGAAAGTTAATTCCAAAAACATTGCACTGCTTGTGTCTTTTGTAGACCTCTGTCATATAGACGATAAGACAAGAGTACTCTATTATAAAGACAAAGCATAAAGAGCACTGTATTATTAAAATAATCTATAGAAATTACAAATTTTTAACAAATTCTTGACAGAATTTTATTCCTGGAAATTTCCCTTGCATTATAACTTTTTCTTGCTTGTAAACATGATATAACTATGAACACAAATGTTGATAGCATTAGTCTATTTTATGTACTATGCAAATGTAGATATATTATAACTCATGTCTATTCCAGCTTTCTTCCTTTCTATCCAACAGAAAATAAAATGGAAGTAATTATAAAATTACAACTCAATCACTAAAATAAGTTCAAAGCAGCACTATTCTACTGTATGGGAAAATGATATTTTGAGGAGGAAGGAATTTCAAAAAAGTTTGGAAAAGAAAACAAAAATAAACTGATCTCTTTTAATGCAGAATTGTTAAAATATTTTAATATATTATGTTTACCTTAATCTCCAACAGTTTAGGGTGTCGGTACAGGGCATGAATGAACTAGAAATAAACTAAAATCATAAATGCTAATATTAATAGTGATATTGGTGATATCTTTTGAAAGAATTTTATTGTATATTGTGTGATTAAAAGAGTTAATGTGGAATTAAATGTATTTTCTTCATATTTCCTTCATAGCATTGACTACTTAAAGCAAATAGCAATGTATTGTGAGGTTCATAATGAGGTATTATAGAAGCAAAATTACAACCAAAGCACAAACAATGAAGTGGGGATAAATAGAATTATTCTGTTGAAAGTTCCTTACATTGTTTGTTAAGAGTTATAATAATATTTCCATGAGGACAAGGAGAAATTAAGAGTGCACATTTTAATATCTAGAGTAATCACTAAAAAATGCAAAGAGATAGACCCCAAAATACAATAAATATAATACTAAAAAGTCCTTGATTAATATTTGGGAAAAAAATCAGGAACAAGGAACAAAGGACAGAGGGGATAAATAGAAAATAGCAAATGGTAGACTAAAACTTAACCATTTTAGAATTACATTAAATACAAATACTGCACACTGCAGTTATAAAGAGAGATTATCAGATTGGATTAATGCTTTCTGTAACAAAAACAGGTCATAGAAAGGATCAAAGTAAAAGGATGGAAAAATATGTTAAACATAATTAAGATAGAGTGTTATATTTATATCTGACAAAGTAGAATTTAAGATAAGGAGATTTACCAGAAATAAAAGGGAACATTTAGGAATGATAAAAGGGCCAAATCTACAAAAGACACAACAATTCTTAATGCAAATAGCTCTAGTAACATATTTTAGTATACAAAAATTGGCAAAAGTAAAGGGAGAGACAAAACAGTTATAAAGATTTTAGTCTTAGTGAATAAGAGAACAAGTAGGTAAAAATTAGTAAAAATATAGATTTGAATGTCAAGTGATTTTACCTAATTGACATTAAACACTTTACCCAGCACTTCAAAATATTAATATTTTTATCAATATATATTTTTAAAAGCTCATAAAACATAATATGAATGAAAAAATTTAATGAAGTCATTTTGAATTTCTTTTTGTCTCTTGTTTTTACATGAGTTCTTATTTACAAGTATGCTTTGTTTTTTCAAAATATGTGATGGTTATCTTATTCAGAAAATATCTGTAGAAATAATTTAACTCTTTGGATCACAGTTAAAAAAAGTTTTAAAACTTCAAAATCAATTTAATAGATACATAGGGCTCTTCAAGCCATCTTTTTCTTCTTTTTTTTTTTTTTTTTTTTTGAGAAAGAGTCTCACTCTGTTGCCCAGGCTGTAGAGTGCCGTGGCGTCAGCCTAGCTCACAGCAACCTCAAACTCCTGGGCTCAAATGATCCTTCTGTCTCAGCCTCCCGAGTAGCTGGGACTACAGGCATGCGCCCCCGTGCCCGGCTAATATTTTCTATATATTTTTAGTTGTCGGGCTAATTTCTCTCTATTTTTAGTAGAGATGGGGTCTCGCTCTTGCTCAGGCTGGTCTCGAACTCCTGACCTTGAGTGATCCTCCTGCCTCGGCCTCCCAGAGTGCTAGGATGACAGGCGTGAGCCACCACGCCCAGCCCTGGGTCTTCCTTTGTGAAGTGTCCCTTGTCCTGTCAAACTTCTATTAACCAGCTGTGTTATGCTTGTCTCTTCTTACTCTGCCTTTGTTTTCAGGGTGTCGGCCACGAACCCTGCAGGGGGCGAGGAAGAGATACCACTTCTCGGCCCCATCAGTGTCGTGGGAGAATGAATATGCCGTGCGTGGGCCACTAGTGCTGGGTTGCGTGGCGGTGAGTTGACTCTCGCGAGACAGCAACGCAGGAGGGAGGCAAGGGGCACAGCGGGGGTGAGGGCAGTCAGTGCAATTTTGAGGATGTTTGATTCATAATTCAACGCGTCTTGGGTTCCGTAAGATTCAAGGGGAGGTGTCCACAAGTCAGACATAGCTGGCTGGATCCACCAGCGTGGAGCAGTGATTGGGTCCCTGAAATGGGCTGAGAACCAAGAGGGCAGAGACTGCCGTCTGCACCCTCCAGCCAGAGCCCCATGAACGCAGCGGGGGTCCGTCCGGCAAGTGGGGCTTATTTCTGGTGACAGCAACACCACAACCCCCCCGGGACCCCTGGGGTAGCTCAGTAGCCACCAATGGGATTTGGGTGCTGTTTGGGTGGTTTGAAGGAGCGTTATGGAAATGGGGACTCGCTCCGGGCTGGCTGTTGTCGGAGAGGGAACGATTCCATGATGCGGTGTCCACAGCAGTGACCTACTTTCGCCAAGTAGAGGACGTGTTTGGCCTGGTTGCCCTCTGTGCTTGGACACAGGCTTGAGGTGGCCTCACTCTGTCTCTCAAAGACAGACCTCTCTGAGGCAGGTGTTCTGCAAAAGGGTGTGTGTCCAAGGGGAGAGGGGCTTTCTGCCAGCTTCCAGGTGCCCTGGCGGCACTTCTGTCTGAAATCTGCTTTCTCACGTCAAAGGAAACATGAGAGAAAGAACCTGAGTCGGCGTTTGTCAGAGCCACAGGGCACCAGGGCGGCAGCTCTTGGCAAGGGGTCGCGCAGCAGGGCCCGGTCCAGAGCACAGGCCCTTGGTGAGACTTTGGGAGGTGGCTTTTACTAGGGCGATGCGCCAGCGACTCCAAAGTCCTGGGTGAAGACAGTGCTCCACCGCGGCGTGCTTTGTGCGAGGACTTTTGCTGGCGCACTGACCGCAGGAGGCAGGTTCTGGGAGCCTGGCGCGCGCCCTGGCGGGAGAAGGCGGGCTGCGAGGCTGGAGCCGGTGCAGGAGCAGAGCCTCTGGGCTGGAATAAATGCGTGCGGGAGCAGGAGCGCAGGACGCCCTGGAGATTCCCCTGGACTGCGCCTTGCATGGGACACGCTGGCCAGGACAGGGAAGGGCCGCCTGGACGGCCCCCCAATGTTGGGCAGGGGACAGGGCCCTGATCCCCCTTCCCCAAAGCGAATCGAACAAGGGAACAGGAGACACCGTCTGGCTTTGCGGTTTTATTGGCGCGTCCATTGGGCACTGCAGCGAGCCCGGCGGTGGGCTCAGCGCACCTGGGCCAGGTTGTGCTTCTTGTACAGCAGCGCCCGCCTCTTCTCCCGCTCGCGCACGAAGGCGCGGAGCCGCGCGGTGGGGAAGGTCACGGGCGTGGGCTGCGAGCCGGCCGGGCCCTCCTCGGTCAGCCACGGGCACTGCAGGCAGCTGGACGCGCAGGGCCGGCCCCTGCAGCAGAGCGCGAGTCAGCGGCATCGGCGGGTGGGCGGGGTGGGGACAGGTCGGGGAGGGCGGGGGAAGCGGGAGGGGGCCAGGCGGAGGGCTGGGGCGCGGGGGACGGACGCCTCACCAGGGCTGGGCGCACAGCGTGCTGCGCAGGAAGGCCACAGCGCCCCCCGACAGCCCCGCGTAGCAGCGGCTCAGCCGGACCAGCCCCTTGCGCAGGCCTTTCTGCAGGTCGCGCGTCCACTCGCTGCTCACCGGGTACTCGGCGCTCAGCCTGCACGGGTGGGGGCGCAGGGCCTTTGAGGTTCCCCTCGGATGGATGGGGTGAGGGGACTCTGAGGTCACCCAGGGTGGACTGGATGGGTGGTGGAGACTCTGAGGTCACCCCGGATGGATGGGGTGGAGGGGACTCTGAGATCACCTGGATGGATGGGGTGCCTGCCATACCCCCACCCAGCCTCGCCGCAGACACGAGGACTCACATGATGAAGGCTGTCACACCAATGGCCCAGATGTCTGTCTGCGGAACAGCCCCCTGGCCCTCCAGGAGCTCTGGAGCTGGGGAGGGGCACAGATGGAGGACACAGGTGTGTGGGCACAGGTGCGAGGCCAGGTGGGTTGCAGTGGAGCTGGGAGGGGAGGGCGGTCCCAGTGGGGAGGGACTTCCTCTCGCCCCCTCCCCCCGCAGGTGAAGACCCCGCCCACACACACGCACCCATGGTCTCCAGGTAGTCCTTGAACCTCTCCGAGGGCAGCACCTTCTCCTGGGTGAGGCTCTGGGCGCTGCCCAGGTCGACAACCTTGAGCAGGTTGTACTCGGTGACGATCATGTTCTCGGACCTCAGGTCCAGATGCAGGATGCGCTGCGCGTGCAGGTACTGGGCGGCGCTCAGCACCTGCCACAGGTAGTCCTTCACCTCGGACTCCGCGTAGGACGCCCTGGGGGCAGACACTGCTCAGCGGACACAGGGTGGGGGCTGAGACCGGCACCCCGCGGGCGGGAGGGAGCGCCCCTCACCTGTCGGCCAGGCAGGGGAGCAGCTCGGGCCCGGAGCACAGCTCCAGGATGAGCACCAGGTGCCGGGGGCTGAGGAAGGCTGCGTGCAGCTGGGCCAGGTGCGGATGGCGCAGGCCCTTGAGGGCCTCGTATTCGCACAGCACGGCCGCCTTGTCCTCGGGCCGGTAGGGGATGATCTTGGCGGCCAGCGCCCGCCCGCTGGCCTTCTCCCAGCACTGCCGGACCACGCTGAAGCGGCCCCTGGGTGAGGGGCGCGGGTCAGTCTGGTCAGTGGCTCCCTCCACCCCCCCAAGGCGGGGCGGGGTCCAAGCACCGGCCCCACCCGCCCACCGGCCCCAGAGGCCCCGGCACCTCCGGATCTGTGTCTGGAAGGCGAAGGTCTGCGTGCTGGGGAGGGGCTGGGCTGGCCGCGCCCCGCCACTCTCCTCTTCAGAGGCTGTGGGATGAGAAGCAGTGACCGGGAGCGGAGGGCACGTCCCCAGAGCCCGGGCTCTCCCCGCCGCCCTAGCACCCTTTCCCAGGCACCCAGACCATAGAGCCTGCCTTGAGCTCCCACAGGCTCCGACCTCCCCGTCCTCTGGCCACTGGCAGGGGGGGCACAGCATGTGGAACAAGCTGTCGTGAGTTGGGGGGACATCTCACCCCTGCCTGAGCCCAAAGCAGACATTACCGATCAACCCCAGCACTCCCCCACCAAATCCCAGGGGAGGCACCACCAACACTCGGCGTGCGACCGGACGGTCTTTTGTGTCCCCTAGCAGGTGCACAGGGGTGCCGGTGAGTGAAGGGGGCTGAGAGGGACCCCCGAGTGTGCAGGTCTCAAATGTGGCCCAGGAGCAGCTTTCTTTCTCCCAAAAGGCAGCAAACAGCTGAGACTGTGGCCAGAAGGGTGCACGTGCTGGGTGTCCCATCCTCCCACCGCCAGCCGGTGGACGCTCACCCAGGTGGCTGGGCCCTCCCAGGAGGACCTGCTCCGAGGGGCTGCTGTAGGGGCCCATGCCCGCCTTGCTGACGCACGCAGTGCGGAACGTGTATGCGCCGCCCCGGGACAGCTTGCCGGTGAGGTAGCAGCAGTCGAAGATGTCAGATGCCAGCGTGGTCCAGCTGCCACCTGGGCCACATGGGAGCATGTGAGGGCCAGTGAGGCTTCCCTGTGCTGCATTGGGGAGCTGAGGAGGAGAGGCTGCCGAGGCCCGAGGCCACCCATGGGCACAGAGCGGGCCGGGCACCTCTCTGAGGGCCCCTCCACGTGGACCCTGGGAGGGTGGCCAGAGCCTGGGGGGCAGGTGCCCAGGAGGCCGGGACGCAGGGGCCACCTGTACCTTCCAGGCTGCATTGCACGATGTAGGTCACAGGGCCACAGGACTCCACAGGCTTCCAGACCAGCAGAACCCCGTCCGTGTACACCTCCCCAATGTCCGGGCGTGGCGAAGATGAGGGGCGCTCTGCAAGGGGCCACCTGACAGTCAGCAGCTCCGGGACCAATCCCCGCTGGGCCCTGCCTCACCCTCAGCAGCTGCCAGGTCTCCCGGCTGACCCTCCCCTGGTGCTGGTCATTCGCGGGTCCAGGGCCTGGCGCCTCTCCTGGTGGGGACTCAGGACGAGACTGCCCCGCTGGGCACCCTCCCCTCTCAGGCTGGCCACTGCGCCAGGGCACGCCCAGAGCCCTGTGGCTTGTCCCAGGCTCTGGTCGCAGGGGCTTGGCTCGCCTGCCCCATCTGCCCCACACGGTACACAGGGGTAGGCCAGCGGCTCAGGCATCAGGAGCAGCGGAGCGGTGCCTGGGGGGCCTGGCCCTCCCCGGCACATAGACAATGGCCAGGCTTTTGCCCTGGGGTGGAGTGGGGACAGCAGGCTTTGCTCCAAGCCCTGGAAGGTGGCAGCTGTGTCTGCTGGGACAGGCGCAAGGCCTCGAGCCAGCCCAGGGTGGCCCAGCCCATCTGACCTCTGGGTCACCTTCTCAGGCCTCCTGCAGCTCTGCCTGCCTCGAGCAGTGCCTGGCCCCTGGCCCCATCGGAGCCACGGCTGTCCAGGGGAAGTGGACGCCCAGTGGTCAGTGCACGGGCACCGACGCATTCCACAGGCCCCCGGGGCAGAGGCCTCAGCTTAGACTAGGTCATGGAGCGGGGAGAGGTCTCCCGGCACCCCCACAGCACAGCCCCCAGCCCAGTGGGAGCCTCGGGCACGGCCCACCCACCTGCCTTCCGCAGGACGCCCGTGGTGGCCGCCGAGCCCAGCGCATTGCTCACGCTGCACGTGTACACGCCCAGGTCCTCCGCCGTCACCACCAGGATGGTCAGGAGCTGGAAGTTCTTGAGGGTGGAGGAGATGAGGAGGCGGCTGCTGCTCTCCAGGATGGCCCCATCTGCAACAGCACAGAGCGGGCCTGTTTCCCTCTGGGCAGCGACAGCACCCTGGGGGGCCTGCGGTGACCTCCGCTCTCTCTCGGCCCCCAGGACAGCTTCTTACCTTTGCTCCAGGTGGCCTGGGCGGCCGGCTGGGCCGACACCTGGCAGGCCAGCGTCACCGACTGGCCCAGGACCACAGTCTCATCTGAGAGCTCCCTTAGGAATGACGGCGCTGAGGAGAGTGTGCAGTGAGCCATCGGGGTGACCTCCAGGCCCCAGAGCTTGGCCTGGACCCATGGTGGGGACGCTGGGAGGAGCCCCACCCACGTCTGCCTGGGCCATCTTCTAAACCGCCACCTCCTCCAGGAAGTCCCCCAAGATTGCTCAGCCCGCCATACCCACTGGAGCCCCTCACCTGGGCTCGAGCCCCCAGAGAGCAAGCTTGCCCCCTACCCATCTGGGCACCGAGGCAGAGCCCTGGGAGGCTGGGAACCTCTGTGGTGGCCACTCACCTCGGTCCCTGCTCTTTAGACCCAACAGCCCGAAGGAAGCGAGGCCTGGCTTCTTCCTGGGGGGTCCCTCCTTTTCCAGACCTGCAGGAGGAAGAGGCCCCAGGGAGGTCACAGCCGGGAGGCCTGGCCGCTCTGGGCAGCACCAGCTGCCTCCCGCTGCAAGGACCCCAAACAGCCGCCCGCCACCCACTGCCCGGACCCCAGTGGGCTTTGCAGGGAGCTGGAAAAAACACACTGCGCAGGCCACCCCGTCCCCGTCCCCTGGCCCGGGGCCGGGCAGGGTCTGGTGTCGGGGAAAGCTTAGGGTCAGGGAGGGCTGGGGTTGGGGAAGGTTTAGGGTCAGGCAGGACCGGGGATTGGGAGGACCTGGCCCCGGGCATGCCCCCACAGCGGGCTCCATGGCCCCCACAGGTGCGTTGGGTCTTGCGGCTGGGTTCTCGGGGGCCCTGTGGGAAGGGGCATCGGGGCTGCAGAGGTGACCCCAGGACTCGCCCTGTGGCCTGTGACAGGGCCCAGGAAGGGGAGCTCCCTGCTGTCACCCAGGGGTGTAGGGTCACCTTCAGGCCTGCCCTTCAGGATCCGCGAGATGTGGGCCACAGAGGCCTTCACCCTCTGCCGCAGCCCGAGCTCCGCGGGCTCCTCTAGCGGCAGGTACTTCCCCGGGAAGTGGAAGAGACTGCGGGTCGGGGAGGACCACTTGCGTTTCCTGCCCACAGCAGCCCGGACCTCCATGTCCTCCGGCTCCTCTATGATCTGCAGGCCCGCGGGGGGGCCCAGCTCGCCCAGCCAAGGCCACGCGGCCTCCGGGAACTCAGCCAGCCCCTCCCCTGGCTCTGTCTCAGGCGAGGGCAGCTCGTGCTCCGTGGGCTTGGGGACCCTCCTGAAGATCATGAACTCGAAGGGAAGGTACTTGATGTCGTACAGGTCCGAGAGATTGAGGTAGGCGGGGTCCACCTCGGAGATGTCCAGGGATATGGTGTCGGCCGCCTCCGCGTCGCCCGACAGGTCCCGGATGTGCACCAGTGACACCTCCCCGCTGTCCTCCCATGCGGCCAGCTCCGGGGAGGCCCGGGCCAGAGCTGGGGGCCGGGGGCCATGGAGGCCTTCACCCTCTGCCTGGGGCCCAGGCTCCGCGCCCGCCTGGGGCAGCGGGCTCTCAGCCCCGGCGTCGTCCTGATCCTCTGAGGACTGGGACACAGCCCAGGCCATCCTGGCCCACATGGGGCCCTGGCCCAGCATGCCACCCGCGTCCCCACCGAAGGCAAACGTGCCGTAGCCCGACACTCCTGCGTAGCCTCCGCGGCGCCCCAGGGAGAACTTCCGCGTGGTCGCCTGCTCCTGAGGCCGCTGCAGGGTGGGCGTCGGGGGCGTCGAGTCTGGCAGATCCGCGGCCTCCGGGGCCGGGCCCTCGCTGTCCACAGAGGGGCGGGGCTGCGTGTCCAGCTGTGAGGCCGGCCCCAGGGAAGCGGAGGGGCTGGGCTGTGGCCACCCAGGAAGAGAGAGGTCGCCCAGCCCTGCCTTAGAGTCGGGCAGGGGGCTTGCTGGGGCCGGGGGCGCCAGGGGCTCTCCCAAGAAGGGGCTCAGGGGGGCCAGGGCCCCCGGGCAGTGTCCTGGAGGGAAGGAGCCAGGGGACTGTGGGGTGACCGCTGGTGGGAAGCCACAGCCCTCCTGGGGGGCAGAGCTCCACTCGGCGTGACAGAGAGGGCTGTCCCGGGATGTCCCTGCTTGCTGAGCAGAGCCTAATTCGCCACTAGCAGATGCAAATAGCTTGGGCCCCTGCAGGGACCCCTCAGGAGGCCCCGTGTCCCTGGCAGAGCCCCCACAAGCCGCCCCCGTGGTGGTGGGGGGCGGACACTGGCCCTGGCGGCAGGCCCCTGTGGAGGGGCTGGCGGTGCCTGGCGGGTCGTGGTCCAGGGGGCGGCTGCAGCCAGGGCCGCCCTGGGCGCCAGATCTGGGCGGCTGAAGGGCCGTCTTGGAGGAGGGGGCTTCGGCCCTGGGGGTGGCCGGCTCCTCCCCCGCAGCCGCCTCCTCCAGCGCGCGGTGCTCCATCAGTGGCTCTCGAAGGCCGGGCAGCGCCCCCGCGATGTAGCCACCCTTCAGCAGGTGCCGCCGCCGGGCCGGGTGCCGCCTGCCCCCCACGGCCGCAGCGCCGGGCCCCGGGCCCTCGCCTCCAGCCTGCTGGTAGAACAGGCTGCGGATGACGCTGTGCCGGGGCACACAGCCAGGGGTGCCCAGTGGCCCGGCGCCCTGGGGCGACGCGGGAGGCGCCGCAGCGGGGGCTGAGGCCGCAGCGGGCGCACAGGCCTCCGCCTCCTCGGGCAGGCTGGCCGAGGGCCGCAGGAAGCCCCGGGGGTGCAGCAGCGGCGAGTGGGTCACCGGCGAGGGTGGCAGCGACTTGGCCCGGACGAAGGGCGCGAGCTCGTTGTCGGAGGACGAGGAGCTGGAGGAGCTGCTGGCGTCCCCGCGGAGGTGCCGGGCCACTCCCAGGGAAGGGCTATCGGGCGGGCCCCGCAGCAGCTCTGGGATGGAGCGCATCACCAGGATGGACTTGTAGCTCATCAGCGAGCGCTGGGCCGTGCGGGACGGAGGGTGCGTCAGGTGGCCTCGTCGGCCAGGGCAGGGCTGCCCACAGGGAGACCCCGGTCCCCGGGGTCCTCTGCACCCCAGGCTCTGCCCCTCCACCCCGCCGTGCCCCGCCGGGGACACACTCCCTCCTCACACGGCACACTCAAAGGAGCCCAGCCCCATCTCCCTGCACTCCCAGCCCGGGGTCCGGCGCACAGCCAGCCCTCTGGGCCTCAGTTTCCCCTTCACTGGCCTCCCGCGCCCCCTCCTTGAGGCAGGCACAGCTCACCTGCCAGCGACTTCGGGCCAGGAGGAACTTGAGTTGCTTGGTGTTGATGAAGTGGGCCTCCTCCGCCGGCACGGACTTCTGGGGGAGTGAGGGGGTAGCAGCCACGTTGGGGGAGACCCTGGAGCCCTGGGGAGCTGCCCCCCCATGATGGAGGCCCCGCTGGACCCGTCCCCGGCCTGAGATCTCGCTGGGCCCAGGAAGCCACAGCCCTCACCCCAGATGCCCAGTGGGGCCAGTCAAAGGCCAGAGGTCAGAGGTGATGATGACTCTCTGCCCTTGACCTCCAGGCAGCTCTCCCTACCTCCTCTGGAGGGGCGAGGGGTAAGGGGGGCAATGAAACACTGTCCTGGCCTGAGGGTCCCAGGACCCCCTTGCCAATCAGCAGAGACAACTGTCCTCTGGGCTGGGGGATAACAGGCCAGACCCCGTGGTCCAGGCAGGCCCCTGCCCCGCCTGGCCTCAGTTTCCCTCCCTGCACAGCACGGCATTGCGCCTGAGTTGGGCCGACTCACCAGGAACCAGGAGTGGGCCAGGCACTGGGTGGCGCTGGGCCGGGCCCTGCAGGGGAGGAAGGCGGAGTCAGGGGTCAGCTGGTCCCGGGTGGGGCGGGGTGGGGCGGGGTGGGGGGGCGGGGGCAGGGGAGCACTCACTCGGGGGCCCGCTGCAGTGTGGCCCTGATGAAGTCCTTGGCGTCCTCGCTGAGGTGGGCGGCCATGGGGCTGCTCCAAGACACCCGCCCCTCCAGAACGTTCAGGAGGGTGGCGCGGTCACTCTCGCCCGCGAACGGGGATGAGCAGGTCAGGCTGAAAGCAGAGAGGGGGGCCCAGCCCCGGTGAGGCCCCAGGGACGGGCCCCCAGCACTTCTCCCATCCAGCCCAGGAACCAGCATGGCCCAGGTTTGCCCCGAGGGGTGTAGGCTCAGCGTGCAGCAGGGACTGGCCAAGCCTGGAGTAGGGACCCGGGCTCAGGCTGGGGCTGGGGTCAAGGGTCAGCCTGCAGTGGAGAGCCAGGCTCGGTCCACACCGCCAGCACCCTGGGGGCAGCGGCAGTTGTTACAGTGGCCCCTGGACAGCCCCTGCCCGCCACGGGGGAGCGGCTCAGCTCGGCCTTGTGACCTGGCACAGTGCCCCCAATGACAGGCTGCTTGTGAGACACGCTGGGCAGGGACCTCTTATCAGGGTTGGCCCACCGCCTGTTCCCAAGATAGCTCCTCGCCCCCGGCTCTGCTCTGGGGGTGACCCGAGGTGCACACGGGCGGGGCCTGGGTGGGCTTTGGAGGAGGCGGCTGATGGGGTAGGGCTCTGCTCACCTGAGGTAGGAGATGACGCCCATGGCCCTGCAAGAGGAAGCCACAGGCGGTGAGTGTCCCTGGGCCTAGCCCACAGGCAAGCGGTGTGGGGGAGCCCAGGGAGGGAGGAGGAGACCGAGGTTCAGACAGGACCCCCAGGGCAGAGGAGAGGCTGGGCCTGGCGGCTCAGGAAAGGCTTCCCAGGGAAGCTGCAGCCCTTGGCTCACCAGATGTCGGAGGCCTCGCTCACGGGGCTCTGCTCGATGATCTCGGGGGACACGAACTCAGGGGAGCCGTACTGGCTATACTGTGGCTCTGCCGGGGTGATGTTTTGGGCAAAGCCGAAGTCGCAAATTTTAATGTCTTCCCGGGCAGGATGCACCATCAGGATGTTGGGAGGCTGTCAGGTAGGATTGGGGAGTGGGTGATGGCTGTGCCCTCAGGGAGGTGACTCCTGGGGCTGCCAGGCCTTGGGGGGACACTCAGGGGCCTGTGAGGCCAGTGTGGGGCAGTGGGGAGCACATCAGGCAGGTTGGGGACCTGCACCCCAACTGAAGGGGCTGCTGGGAAGTAGTGAGCTTCCTCTCCGTGGAGGGAAGCAAGTCCCATCAGGGCGGCTGGGCTCGGCAGGCCCCAGGCTCTGGGGACGGGGCGTGGGGCACGGGTACCTTTATGTCCAGGTGGAGGACACCGTGGCTGTGCAGGTAGTGCAGTCCCTCCACCAGCTGCTGCATGTAGACCTTCACCTGTGGCAACGCCGTGCTCAGGCGAGAGGCCCCAGCCTGCCCCCAGGGACTCCAGCACCTGGGACCGACCCCGCAGGTGCCCTGCAAGCTCTCCTGAGCTCTGTGCACCCTAAAGCCGGGGGACTCCACAAAGGTGGGGAGGGTTCGGGTGGGTGCTTGGCGGGAGGGCAGGCAGGACTTGGCCCAATTGGCCAGGTGGGGTCGTCGGGGCAGGGGACAGGTGAGGCCCGGGTGGGGGTGGGGTTGAGAGCTGACTGGGGGCCGAGACACCCCTCAGGAGGTCCCTGAGCTGGGGAGGGCTGCGCCTGGGGTGTGTCTGGGGGCCAAGCGGGCAGGGGTCTGGGCCAGGTGGGCAGGTGGCAGGTGGGCAGTGCGGTCACCTCAGCCTCTGTCACCACACTCTTCTTGAACAGGCGGTCCAGCAGCTCCTCGGAGGAGCACCTGGGCTCCCGTCAAGGAAAAGCAGCTCTGCGGGGTCTGGAACCCAGCCGGCCCCCGACACCCAAGCTTGCAACGAGGCAGCCAAGACTGTGAGTACGTCTGGTCACTGGGCGGGGGGACCCCTCTGGACCCCAGATGGCACCCAGCCTCTCTGCACAGAGCCCACCGTGGCACCCCCTCTCCAAGAAGAGGACGCTGACTCGGGCTGGTGAGGGTGCAGTGAGATCCCCCCAAGACCCCAAGACAGGGCTGGCCTGGCAGGCAGCTCCTCTCCTGTCTCTAAGGGGCCACCTGCAGAGTGGGAGGGGACCTCCAGCCGTGCCCACTGAGGACCTCCCAGACCATCAGGACCCGCTCAGCCACCGGCACTGCCAGTGACCCCAGTCGATGCCTGTGGAACACAAGAGCCCAATCCCCGACCTACACTATCGTGAGCTGCGAACAGGAGCTGTTTGTTACACAGCAGAAATGCAGGGAGCCCCGCTTACAGCTGTCACCATGACCTGGCCAGGCCTGGGCACCCTGCCCCTCCTTGGACCGGCCCCCACTCAGCGGGGGCACTAAGAGCAGGATACAGTTCTAAGACAAGAATGAGGGTCTTCCGGGTCTCAAACTGGTCCAGCAGCCCAGTGACCAGTGGGTGGCTCAGGGTGGCCAGGACGTCTCGCTCCCGGTACGCCTGGGCCCGAGTCTTGCTCCGCAGGGGGATGAACTTGGCGGCGCAGGAGATCTTGTTTCCCTTGTGCTGCACTCTTTTCACGAAGCCAAACACGCCCCTGGGATGGAGGGAGGGAGGGTTGCGGGGGCACGGTGGACATACCATCCCAGGAGTCCGGGGGTCCCAGGGGAGGGGCCGGGGCAATACCTTCCGATCTCTTCCTTGACCTCATAGAAGGAGTGTAGCTTCCTGCGGGAGCTTTGCTTCTCCGAGTCAGGCTCGCCGTCCGCTGAGGGGATGCGGTCAGTATGGGCAGGGGGACCACCCTGGTGCCCACTGTCCCCCGACGCTATGGTACTGGCTGGAGCTGCTCCCTACACCCAGGACCATGAGACCATGCCCACCTGGGTGCCACCCACGGGGACAGAGAATGCTTCAGGGAGCCCAGACCTGTACCTGGCAGCCCAGCTGCAGGGCCTGGCCCCGGAGGGGTCGGCCAACTCACCCCCACGGACCAGCAGCTCGGCCTTGCAGAGCACCTGGCCGCCGGTGTTTTGGGCCATGCAGGTGTAGACACCAGCGTCGTGCCAGGACACGTCCTTCAGCACCAGGGAGTATGCGGGGCCCTCCTGCTGCTGGCTGAGCCGGGCGCCGTCCACCAGCTGGACACCGTCCTGGAAGCACAGGACAGGCGAGGCCGCCATCAGCCGCCCTGGGGACTCTGGCACCTGCGGCCCACCCTGCCCCTGACGGAGCAGGGCTTCTGACACCTGCTGGGTGTCCCGTCCCGTGTCTAGCCCAGAGGGGACGCTGGGAAGTGCACAGCGGTGGGGACTGCAGGATGACAGGGACTTCACCCCCCCCACTCACACACACCTCCCTCCCCCAGCTCCCGGGAGCCATCACCCACCCTCCCGCACCCCTCTGGGAGCTTCCTACCTTGTACCAGGTCACCGTGGGCTTCGGGTTGCCCTCGATGACAGCCTCGAACTGTGCCGAGCCACCTGCCTGGACCTGCACATCCTCGATGGTTACCTGCATGGATGGGGGCCCTGGGGGCGAAGGGAAGGGAGCCGTGGGGAGGGGTCCCCAGACTGACGGGTGGTCAGAGATGCACCCCTGGGCAGCAGAGCCCACCTCCCCCTCCTGAGTGCCCAGGCCTGGGCAGGTGGGAAGTGCTTCCTTCAGTCTAACCACTGTCTCTCCTGCTTTCACCTCAGCTGGTCAAGTGGTCGGGGGACAGCCAGGCCAGGGCAGGCAGAACTTGCTCACTGAGGCTGTCCCTCTTGGGGACAGGGTCCTACGGATGCCAGGTTCACTGCTGCTCACCTCTGCCCGTAGAGGGTTCTGGCCCCTCCATGGGGACATAGAGAGAGGCTGGGGCAGGGTGGGGGCACCGGTGGCCTCCGCAGATGTGCACATGTCCCCCAGCCCCAGGCACCGGGGCATGGAGATCCCGTACTTGTGGTGCCGGTGTCGACGGCCCGGTACACGTAGGTCATCTGTGTGGTCTCCGTGACGACGCGGCTGTGCACGTCCCAGAGCAGCTCCCCGGCGCCGGCTGCGGGCTGGGCTGCGCCCTCCACCCTGGGAGGAGAGGCTGGCTGAGCCCTGCCTGGCCGAGCCTCCCGCTAAGGTACAGACAGAAGGGGTCCCTGCTCTGCCCCTGGGGACGGGATGTGCAGACGGGGCCCCGCCCTCCGTGAGGAGGGGTCACCACACTGCGCCCCAAGGCTGGCTGGATCCCTGCCCTGCTCCCGGGCTTGGGGAGGGGGCTGTGTCCCCCAGCGGCTGCTCATGTCCATATGGCAGAGCTGGGGCCCCGGTGACGTCCCCTGGAGGGCTGCCCCCCCCACCCCCGCCCCGTGACCCAGCCGGCTGAGGAGGTTACCGAACGGGCACAGTCTGCTCCTGCACCCCGGCGCCGGCGTCTGTCTCCTGCTCCCGGCCTACGTGGGGGAGGGGCGGTGGCGCCGTCGGGGGCTCAGCTGGTGGCAGGCAGGAAGCCTGGTGGACCCCGGGGGCTGCCCCCCTTGACAGGCCCCCCATGTTGCCAGGCAGAGCGGCAGGCTCCGGGGGCCCTGGGGGGCAGAACGTGGTGAGAGCCCAGCAGGGTCCATGTCCCCACATCCAGGCTCCCAGCCCTCGGCTCACAGATGCGCACGCAGCGGCCCTGCGGACCCCAGAGGCCGGGGCACCCTCCCACACCCGGCTGCAGCACCCTCTGCCCCCGCGGCGCAGCCCCGCAGGCTGGAGGCAGCTCTTTCTCAGCACCGTGGACGCCAGGGGGTTCTGCCGTTTTCCCAGCACATAAGCGATGGCGGGAGGGACCCAGGGGCTGTGTGCCGTCCCTGCAGCTGCCCAGAGACCGCAGTGTGGGCCCGCAGGACAGGGAAGCCCCTGGACGCACCCAGTGGGCAGGGGGAGCAGAGGAGAGACGCCACAGCCACCGGTTAGAGAAGCAGGCTCAGGACAGCGCAGCCACGGCGCAGGCGGGCGCAGGGCGGCTCAGGCAGGCCGTCTCTGCAGTCACAGGCACAGGCCAACCTGGGGCGGGCGGAGGCCCAGCACGGGGAACGGGGCGCGACGGGTCCAGGTGTGCTGGTGCTCGCTCCGCAGCAGCAGCTGGCAGGACAAATACATGTGGGGTTGCGATGGTGGCCGTGATGTGCCGAGGACAGGCCAAGTGGCCCTGGGGTGGGGGAGTCTGCTCAGCCTCCCGCCAGGCGTGCCCCCCACAGCGGCTGGGAGAGGGAGGGGCCAGGGCCGGTGTTCCCAGACCCCGCCCCAGCCTCTGCCCATCTGTGCGCCCCGTGGACACCAGCGCTGGTCGCCGCCGGGGTCTGAGAGTGAGAAGCTGCCACTTCCTGGGGCCTGAGACACCGTGTTCCCCCCAATCCAGCCTGGGACGGGTCGCTGGGCAAACGTGTGCCACGTGGGGCCTGGAGGCCGCCCTGGCCCTGTGGTCCTAGAGCACCTGTCCGGCTGGAGGGAGGGGCCTGCTTGTCCGGGGCCTCCAGCTCCTGTGCCCATGCTCAGGACAGTGAGCAGGGAACCTGCCACAGGGGTGTCCCTCAGTGGCCCCTGGGGGGGTGCTGCAGCCCAGAGGGGCCACACAGGGGCCAGCGGGGGTATGTCGGGAAAGGGGGTGCAAGACGGCTGGGGAGATGGGGGGTGGGCACCGGTGCTGGGGGCCGGGAAGGTTCTCTGGGTGAAGGTGACCCACAGAGCCGGTCTCACCACCGGGTCTAGTCTGTCCGGGGCACAGGTGCGGCCGCCTCCATCCTCCCTCCCCCCCTCCCCCTCCTCCCATCCTCTCCCCTTCCCTCCTCCCCCACTCCCTGCCCCAACCAAGGAGCACAGGGCACCTGGACTGGCCATCAAAGTCCAACCATGGGGGGCCTCTGCCTCCTGGAACAGAACTGCTCGGGGTGGGAAGAACCTTCCAGAATCTGTCCCCTGCCTAGTTTCACAGATGGGGAAACAGGCCAAGGGAGGACAGCTGGGCCTTGCCCGGGGCCCCCAGTGCATGGAGCCATCAGGATCCCAAATCGGGGTCCTAGGGGCTCGGTCAGTTCACACTGTGGCCTGGGTCCCCAAGGTGACCCCTCAGGTCAGGCCGCCAAGCTGGGATCAGCACCCGGGGAGGGGGGTCTTTGGGGTCAGCCCCCTCTGGGCCTCACCGGGAGCGTCCGGGGCTCTTGCGCCTGGGAGCTGGGGGCAGACCTCCTGCAGTGTGGGTGGCCCCCCGGGACCGGGGCGCGTGAGGTTCTCCGAGGAAGGGGCCGGCGTCTCGGGGCCGGGTGGTCTCTGCAAGATGGACGCGACCTCTTGCTCCACTTGGTCCTGGGCAGTGCGGACAGCGTCCTCCAGGGCAGCACCTGCGGACGAGGCAGGTGCAGCGTGGTGAGGCCCAGGCGACCAGATTGGCCTGAGCCTGGGGAGGGGGCTCCAGGGACCTCATCCCGTCCTCAGAGACTGCCCGGTGGGCTGGCCCTGGGCTCCTCTCTCAGGAGGCTGCCGGCAGGTGGAAGCCCCCAAGATCCACTCTGGGGGGACCTGCTGCTTCTGCCTGGAGCCCTGTCCTCCCCTCCATGCCTTTGGGAGAATGTTGCCTCCTCCAGGGAGCTGCTGGGCCTGGACACCCGCCCCCGCCCCCAAACCACAAGGCCACCCTCCATCCCAGGGCCCAGCCTCCCCTTAAGGCCGACTCGGGACCCCAGGGTGCTGGGCTCCCAGCCCCAAACCTAGGGCTCCAGCAGGCTGGTGCCCAACCGAGGGCTGGGAAGCCTCAGGGAGGACGTCCAGGTGGCCACAGCCATGGGCCCTCACTGAGGACGGACCCAGGGTCCACCTGTGCTAACCTGCCCTCCCCTCCACCTCACCCTGGCCCTGGCCACGGCAGCCCCCACCTGGCCTCATATGTGTGTCCCCAGCAGGTCCACCTGCCGGCCCTCCCTCCTGCTCCTCTTCCCAGGCTTCGAGCCCCTGCTGAGGGGCTCCTTCCACAGCTCCCTGATCCCCAGGGTGGAGAGGTGGCTCCGGCTGCCTTCGGCAGGGTCAGAGCATCCACCCTCCCTCCCCCAGTTCAAGGAGCTTGGCAGGACCCCTGGGCTGGCCTCGGGGCTGGAGGTTGCCTGGGAGGCTGGCGTCCTGCCCCCTACAGCTGCCACAACTGTCCCACCAGGGACAATGGGGTGACCCCTAGATGCCGAGCGCCTGAGCCCCTCGAGGGCCACCACATCCCACCCTTTGAGCCCACGTCTGCGCAGCGACAGCCCCGAATGTCCAGGCCCAGGAAGGCCTGCTCGCCCTGGCAGGCTGCAAGTGGCTGTCATGCGGTCTGGTCACACCGCGAGCCCCTGAGAGTGAGCAGGCTGCCACGGGTCACCCCGGCTGCCTCACTAGGCACCGGGCGCCGGCCGCAGCCATCCCACGGCACCACCCAGGGCTGGCCGTGGAGGGGCCTGGGCCCGTGTCGCCGGAGCCAGTGGCAGAGAAGGAGCAGCAGACAGAGTGCAGGGAGCGGTTTATTGTTGCTGATGAGCGGGCATCGCCCCACCCAGAGCCCGCATCCACCCGCAGAGACGCCCTGCAGAGTCCCCAGCCTCAGACGCGCCCTGCCGAGGGGTCTCAGGCCCCTCAGCCTGCAGGAGAGGCCAGGCGGTGCGAGGCCGGAGCCTGGCAGGGTGGACAGGGCCCCCGTGGGGACAGGACAGATGCCCAAGTCTGTGTCTTGTGTCCGGAGCCCCCAAGGCTCCCGCCAGTCCAGAAGGTGGACGGTCCGGAGCTGGGGTCTCTGAGCTGCTCCCAGAGCACTTCCAACGTTGCTGATGCCATGCACCGCCCTCCTGGCTGAAGTCCGAGTGCAGCGAGGTAGGAGGGGCCCAGGGCGGGAGGGCCGGGGCTGGGCAGTATCCTGGGCCCTGTGGACACTCCCCTCTCCTATCGTCCCCCGGCCACGATGGCAGCAGCTTCAAGGCTGTGTGGCTGCCTCGTCCCCATCTGGGCGGATGTGCAGAGTGACCGTCTCCCCCACGGTCCCGAAGCCGACCGTCTGGGTAGAGAGCTCCATCGTGAAGCTGCTCCGGCCGCTGTCTGCAGAGCGCTGGACCCGGGTGCAGAAGGACTGCGTCCGGGGGGCGGCGGCACCGGCGGGCCCCACCTGGGCCTCCCGCACGAGGAAGGACATACCCTCGGGGCTGCAAGCCTGGGGGCTGGACGGCGGCGGCGCTGATGGCCCCCGGGGCTCAGGCCTGAAGAAGCTGCGCGGGCCGCGGGGACCTGGCGCGCGCCCCACGCTGAGCAGGACCGGCTGCCCCACGGTGGGCTCGCGGATCTCCCTCTGGATCACAGAGACCTCGCAGGGCGGCCCGTCGGGGGCACTGGGTGCGGCAGGACCACCACAGCCGAAGGTCTCCCCCTCCTCGGGCACGTAATCCTCCAGGTCGGCCAGTGTGAGTGGGCGGCCGTTGTGCGTGAGGACCTTGAAGCCGCGGTCCCTAAGGTGATCGGTGTCTGGGGGCTCCTCCGGCATGAAGGCCGCTCCGGTCTCCTCTCTCTCCTCCTCTCCTCCCTTCTCCTCGAGGGCAGCCCCAGCCTCTTCCGGCAGATTGGGCCCAGCCGTGCCCGGAGTGGCCCAGTCCATGCCGCCGCCCACGTCCACGCGCAAGACCAGGGGCTCCCCGACACAGACCACGGCCGGGCCCAGCGCCCCGGCCTCCGGGCCCAGCAGCTTGTTGTTGGAGTTGTTAGAATTGGGGTCCCCGCCGCGCAGCGTGAAGGGCGGCCCCGCTGGGCTGCCGGGCACCTCCTCTCCAGCGGGAGACGTGCCCCGTGGGTCCGGCTTCTTCACCCGGACTTCGATGGTCTCCTCCACCTCCACCCACTTAAGCGGGGACCCTGCGTCCCCAGGCGGGGCTGGCGCGTGGGCCTCGGGCTCCGTCACGTACAGTGTGGGCACGGCGGGCTTCCGGCCCGGCTCCGCCTTAGGCCTGCGGGGCTGGGCAGCCCCTGGTAGGTACAGCAAGTCAGCAGCCGACAGGCCCGGCCTGGCGGGGCTGGCGGAGCGGCGGGAAGGTGAGCGGGAGGGGGACTTGCCGGGGGAGTGTCGCCGGCTGCGGGGGCTCTTCACCACGGTGGTGATGGTCTCTTCTCTGGGGAGGGGGAGAGGGCCCGAGACAGGTGGGCGCAGTGCCCGGGGTTGTGTGAGAGAGAGCGGGTTAGTGTGCCAGGGAGCCAGTAGTGAAACTGCACAAAGAAACTCCTACACATGCTCTGGAGCCCAACCCGCAGAGCCCCCAGCCAGAGAAGCGAAGAAACAAAGCACAAAGTCCCAAGCGGCCAACCTCGGGCTCTGGTGCCAAGATCTGGAAACGGAAGCTGGGGGAGGCCCACGCCACGTTGCGTGGGCAAGCGCCTCCGAAACCAGGCCAAGCCCAGACTTGCAACATCCCCCTGGCTGGTTTCCCTCCTCGTCCTCCCCAGCAGCAGGCCTTGTGCTTTGTGTCCCAGGAGAGGGTGCGCCCACCAGCTCTCAGAGAGTGACACCTGCATGCCTCAAAACCCCGGTTAGGGACGGGATGCACAGCTCATGCCACAGGTGTGTGCAGGGGGCTGGGTCGGGAGCCCTGACCTGTGTGTGGCCTGTTCCCCTGACCTCTGGGCCTGAGGGCGTGAGGCCTGGCGAGGGCTGTGGCGTGTGTGTGGTGCCAGCTCGGAGCTATTGTCAGCAGTCTGCTCTGACTAAGGTGCTGTGTGTCTCTCTCTAGTTCAGCTTTGCTTTTGTCTACCTCTGGCTCCGCTTGGAAGCAGCTGTTCCCAGGGACGGGCCCACAGACGTGTGGCTGACCCTGAGGGCACACAGCCATCACAGGTAAGAGGACGTGTCACATCCCCCCGACGCTGGGGAAGCTGCGGCCAGGAGACACGGCCTGCCTGGGAGTAATGATAACACTCCCCTCGTGGATAAAAGGTGGAATTGATCTGTGTGTGGCCAGGACGTGGTTGCACACCTCCAGGAATGGGATGGTCACCACCACCCCGGCGGCCCATCGATCGGGGGGTGGCACCAACCTACTCTGGGGAGAGGAGGAGAAAGTCAAGGAAGGGTCAACCCAGCATCTCACCAGCTGTCTGACTGTGGGATTGTGCAGCAGCCCCTTCAGGAGGCTGTAGGTCGGTGGGGAGCTAAGAAGGTTCCCATCCTGGAGTTTCTCGGTCCTTCCTGCCTCCTAGCTTTTGCAAGCTCTTCCACCACCTCCATCTGCAAACACCTCCTATGGGAAGTCCTACCAGATTACCCAGGTCAAAGCCAATCCTACATTCTATGGGTTCACCTAGCTCTGGTCCCCTTGTGCTATTTCATCATCAACAGCCTGTGCGGTTTCCCCCGGCCGTGAAGGTGCTGGCAGATGGAGAGGAGGCAGTGGGCGTGGCACCTGGGAAATGGGATCTCCCATGGCTTCTGTCATTAGCCGCTCTGAGCCAGCCTCCTCTCTTCCCTGAACCTCGGTCTCCCCACACGCCAAATGTGACCACTGGGCTTGGAGACCTCAAAGGGTCCCAGGACTGTGCTGTCCACGAGGGCTGCACTATTTAAGTTAAATCCAAATTAATAAAATACAATTTAAAATTCAGTTCTTTAGTCACGCTAGACACACCCCAAGTGTTCAGCAGACACGGCATGGCCACTGTGACGGCCAGCGCAGATGTAGGACATCTGTGTCTACAGTGTGGACGTGGAATAGTTCCACGACCACAGACGTCCTGCCGGACAGCGCCGCCCAGCCCCCAGGGTGCGGAGGGGTAGGATTCTGTCCCTAGCCCACGGAGGGAAGCCGCTCTGAGACCCAGCTTCACCGTCACGGGTGTGATTTGGGGTCCGAGCCCTGGCTGGCCCCTGGGCGGTGTGCAGAGTGAGTGTCCCCGGCAGAGGCCGTGGGGCATGGAGAGGGGCTGACACCCTGGGGGAGAGAGCTGTGAGCTGCGAAGTCGCCCAGGTCCCTGGCGAGGTGGTGACGTAAGAAGCTACCTGCGAACATCTGCAAGGCGCAGGCCGGCCGCGGGGAGAGCAGGGCTGCGTGAGCAGGCAGCGGGCGGGCGGGTGGCCGGGCAGGACCCTGGGCACGGTCCAGGTGGGTTAGTGGCATGCGGGAGGGCACTGCAGTCAGAAGGAAGGTTAGGAACACGCCTGCACTTACATGATGACGGTTTTCTTGGGGACTTTAGTCTCTTGCTCAGTGACTACAAAGAAAACAGTCGGAATAGCGAGGGTTACAAACCAGCCAGCGTGGCGGCGCAGGACCCTGCTCAGCTGCCCCTGGGCAGACCGTCTCCACTGGGAGCCTCAGGTCCCTGCTCTCTGAGATGGAGGGGACAGTGCCTGCCCTGGATGGCTGGGGCGTGAGAAGGTGTGACAACGGTGCGTGTGACTGTCTCTCTGGAAGGCCCTGCAGGAGCTGTGAGGACAGTGAGGGTCCTGCCTAGGCTGCCCGCAGCAGAACCCCAGCTTCTCCCCCTGCCCATGTGCTGAAGGAGCCCTGTCAGGCCTCAAGTCTGAGTCCTGGAGAGGGGACAGAGTGGGGGAGCCGGTGGCCACACTGGCACTTGCTGGGAGAGGGACCCTGGAGTCCTGAAAGTGGCACATCAGAGCTCCGTGACATTACAGAAGTCCTGCTGAGGACAGCACCAGGGGCCGCCTGGGCAGGGTCCTAGGCTCTGGGCGGGGTGGGGGCACCTGTTTCCCTAGGGAGCATCCCCGGCCCACACGCTTGGGGGCCTCTCCTGGTTTTCCCAGCGACTTCCTCCCCGGAGCCGGCAGGATGAGCCTGTGGTTCCTGTCTTGCAGATGAGGACCCCGAGTTCCAGAGCTGGGATGGACCCATCTGGGGGCAGGCACCTGCTGTGCCCTGCAGCTCCCGGGCGGTGTCAGATGGGACACTGAGATTTTCCTGCCCAGCCTCGGCCAGCTGGACCCTCTTGCCACCCTGCGGGAACTCCCTGCTCTGCCACGCTGCCACACACAGAAAGGTTTCCCTGAGACACTGAGGGTCTGCGAAAGCTGTCTCAGAGGGGCTGCACCTGAACTGAATGTACCAGCGGTGTCTGTGTGTGCATTTGGGAGCCACGTGTACTGTGCACTTATGTGCTTGCACACGCATGTGTATGTGCATGGTGTGCACACATGATTGTGTATACACATACACGTGTGTGTGCATGCACATGTATAAATGTGTGTGCACAGGCTGCCCTTGGAGAGAGAATGGGGTCTGGCCCAAAGCGCTGCGTGTTAGACTAAGTTGGCTGCAGACAGCAGCGTGCGCAGCACCTGCAGACTGGACTCTGTGGGGCCCGGGGCGGACAGACACCCTTTGACAGCTGGGCACCGCTGGGCGGCTCCACTCCTGGCACCTTCGTTCGCAGACCTAGCCTGCACCTGACCAGCTCTAGCCCCGAGTGGGCGTCTGTGACCGCAGGGGTGCAGCCGTGCGAAGCAGGGCTCCCGGCCCAGGGAGCTCACAGCTGGGCCAGGCCCAGCCGCAGGCCCAGCCAAGCCCTGCTCTGGCTGCAGACGAGCCGCCGGGTTAAGAGGAAGCAGCGGGAGAGGAGTTAGGAAGCGGCAGGCGCTGGGCTCTGACTCCGGGGTCTTCCGGGCCGACCTTTCCGCCTCGTAGAGGCTCCAACGCCGCAGGTGGGCCCCGAACCCGCTCTCTCTCTCACGAGGCTGCCGCCTCGCTGTTCCCAGACAGAGACCCATGGTGACGACCCAGTGAACAGCTGTGGGGGACCCTCCAACCACCAGCAGGGAGCCCTGGGCATCCCCACCGGCACTGCCCCAACCGTGAGATGCAAGGAGCTGAGGTGGGCGGCGGCAGAAGCATTTGTGCGTGACGCTGTGGGGCCGGCAGAGGTCACAGGGCCCCCAGGGACACGTCAGACGTGGGGCACCCACGCCCTCCAGGGGTGACACACAAGGACCCCCTGTCCGGCGAGAGAGGGGCCTCCGTGAGCATCATGGAGGGTGTAAGTGTCCCAGGCAGCCCAGCTCGGTGACATTCCAGCCGGGAAATTGACCTCCAGAGACTGCGCCCGGGATAGCGGCTCCCGTGGCCTTGGAGGAGGACGTGCACTCCAGCCCACCCCGCAGTGGTGGCCGCAGGTCCACCCAGTGTCGGCCTGGCCTCGCTTTCACGCCCCCAGGTGGGAGGCCCAGGACAGACGCCAGACGCCCCCCTCCCCATCCTGGCTGCCCCGCGCACCCTAGCTGCACCCTCCCTCCACCTGGAGTCCCAGGGAGGCTCTTGGTGCTGCCCGGCCCCCAGGAGCGGCCCCAGGCCAGGCCAGGGAGGCGGAGCCACAGTGTTCAACCGCGTAGAGACTGAGGCCCGGGGAGAGCCCGGGCCACCTCGTCACAGCCATGCTGGCCGCCCCACCCCAGCCGGCGGGGAGTCTCCACGCTAGCTCTGCCCTGCACACAGGGGCTGGGCGCCCGACACGGGCCTGGGAGCCAAGCTGGGGCCGGCGGCCTCTCCCTCCACCCTGGGCGGGGACTCCTCTTCCTCAGAGACATCCTTCCCATCCTGCCGCCTGCATGGGGCTGCCCCAGCCTGCTCTGGCCTCTATGCACAGCGCCGTCTCCCCAGGGGCGGCGAGCAGGGCTTGGGGACCCCCTGCCACCCCAGCCTCCCTTTCCAGCCTGCACATGGACACTGTGTTTGTGACCAGCCCTGCACCTCCCACCTGGTGCCACCCCTGCAGCCTCCCGCCCAGAGGCACCAAGCCAGCCTCCTGCTCAAGGAAGCACCTCTTGACCGGCAGGGAGATGCTTCAGCCTCCCGCCTGCAGCCTCCCGCCCGCAGCCGGGACCTACCTTCCACGGCGGCCACGAGCTGCTCCCGGAGGCGCTGCTCCCGGGCCCGCAGCGCGGGGCTCTGCATGTACAGGTCCGCGCCGCCTCGCGTGGACCCCAGCCGGTTCACCAACTGCAGACGGACGGCAGAGGCTAGCTTAGAGCCTGCGGCTCCCCGAGGGGCCTGGGCCACTTTGTTTGAGGTATGTTGTGTGTTTGCAACCCAGGCGGCCCCCACCCGGGGGACCCTGCTGCCCTGGAGCCTCCTGCGGCTGTGGCCACATGCCCCGCTGGCCCTGGCCGGGGGGTCTCGAGGCACGCGGGGCTTGGAGTACTTGAGGTGGAGCCAGTGTGGCCGGGGAACTGAATCTTTGACTGGATTCACCCTTAACTGATTTTTTATCTTTTTTTTTTTTTGAGACAGAGTCTCACTCTGTTGCCTGAACTAGAGTGCCGTGGCATCAGCCTAGCTCACACCAACCTCAAACTCCTGGGCTCAAGCGATCCTCGTGCCTCAGCCTCCCCAGTAGCTGGGACTACAGGCATGCGCCACCATGCCCAGCTAATTTTTTTTCTATATATTTTTAGTTGTCCAATTAATTTCTTTCTATTTTTAGTAAAGACGGGGTCTCGCTCTTGCTCAGGCTGGTTTCAAACTCTTGACCTTGAACAATCCTTCTGCCTCGGCCTCTCAGAGTGCTAAGATTACAGGCGTGAGCCAGCGTGCCTGGCCTGACTTATTTTTTGATTGCTTTTTAGACACAGGGTCTCACTCTGTCACCCAGGCTAGAGCGCAGTGGCATCGTCATACCTCACAGCAACCTCAAACTCATGGGCTCAAACGATCCTCCTGCCTCAGCCTCCCAGGTAGCTGGGACTACAGGCACCATGGCGCTTGGCTAGTTTTTAAAATTGTTTTGCAAAGATGGGGTCTCACTATGTTGCTCAGGCTGGTCTCAAACTTCTGGCCTCAAGCAATTCTCCTGCCTCAGCCTCCCAAAGTGCTGGGATCACAGGCGTGAGCCACCGCACCCGTGAGCCACCGCACCCGGCTCCTTTAACTGATTTAAATTTAAGTTTAAATCCCTCCATGTGGCCCATAGACAGCATCAGTGCACAGCTCGCGTGGGTCCCCATGTGTCCTGGGGTCGGCCGTGGGCAGCAGCCGCACAGGGAGCCTCGTGGCCAGACAGGGGCTCCCAGGGCCCCGCAGTCAGCACACACCCGCTGTGGGCCACCGTGGGGCCTCGGAGGGCCGGGGGACTCACACCAGGCCCCACGCCCCCCTGGAGCCCCCGCCCCCACCCTGTGACATGGTGACGGTGCAGAGGGCAGCTCTGTCTGTCTGCAGGGTCGGCCGTGTCCATGGGGAGGAGGCACCCGGGTGTTGCCGGGCAACACTGGGTGACTGACGCTCTATTTTTACTGGAATGATGAATTTTAGGAGATCAGTACCAGGTCCCTCAAAAAGCAAAAACCGAGTGGCATCCTTGAGCTGTCGCGGGACACTGGGGACAGGTGCCCAGTTCCACAAGGGAGGGGTGGGAGGCCTCGCAGGAGGAGGAAGGCCAGAGCGTGGAGGGCGGCGTGGCTGAGGACAGTGGTGAGAGCAGCCTGGTGTCCCCCCATCTGGCAGGAGGGATGTGGGTGACAGTGGACACGCTGTCCCCTGCCGGTCCCTGGCCCCCGCCTCACCCCACAGCTCACCTCACACTCGTAGTGGCCCAGGTCCTCCTTGCTGGCTGCCTGAATCACCAGCGCCAAGGCGCCGCTGCGGGGCTCGCTCAGCACGCGGTATTTGCCGCCAGGCGTCAGCAGGGCGCCGTCCTTGAACCACCTGGAAGCCGCCCCAGATGGTGCGTGAGGCAAGGCCCAGGCCACCCTCTGCTGCGCCAGCCAGCCCAGCGTCCTCACAGTGCCTGTCCTGGGCCCTCTGGGAGCCCCCCACCTCCAGAAGCCGAAATTCAACCAGCTGCGCCCTCTGGGTGGCAGGCAGGGCCCACAGCGCCAGCTTTTCAGCTGAAGGCCGTGGTCACGTGTCCAGCCTGCCCCCAATCCAGGGAACACGCTGCCCATACCTTGCGCCCCAGGCAGGGCCGACTCCCCCCACTGCCCGCCCTGAGCCGGGGTCCCACCTGATCTGGGGAGACGGGGCGCCTTCCACGGTGCAGGTGAACTGGGCGTCCTCGCCCTCCACAAAGGGTGCTACCCGCACCTTCTTCACGAACCGCGGGGGCACTGCGGTGGGGGGGCAGAGACAGGAACAGAGAGATGCAGACAGAGACAGACAGGAACAGAGCCAGGGAGGCGCCATGACGCACCCACCCCCGCCAGTGCCCTCTGACCCTCAGCAAGCCCCCAGACCTGGCCAGCCGTCCACACCCTCCCACCGCCCCACCGGCAGCCCGGCCCTCCGTACCCACCTTGCACAAGGATCTTGCCCAGGGTGCTGGCGTTGCCGGCGGCACTGGCCGCGAAGCACATGTACTGGCCGGAGTCTGCGCCCGTCAGGTTGTCCAAGATGAGGGCGCAGGAGCCGTCGGGGTCCTCGATGAGGATGTGGTGCGGGTCCACCTCCACTGGCTTCCCATCTGGAAGGGGCGGGCGAGCGCCATCACCGCGGGGTGGCAGAGGCCGGCCCCACTGGGGATGAGGGGCTGGGCCCGGCCTGGAGCGTGCAGTCTCCGGCAGGGGCCATGGGGCCAGGCGTGGGCCCTGCTGAGTGGGCTCCCGAGGCGCCCAGGAGCCCTGGGGGACAAGCTGAGACCAGCCTCCCCTCCTCCCCCGTCTCTGTCTCTACTTCTCTTTCTCTGTCTCTGTCTTTGTCTCTATCTCTTTTTATCTCTTTCTCCATCTTTCTTTGTCTCTCTCTGCCTTTGTCTACCTCTGTGTCTCACTCTGGTCTGTCTCTTTCTCTGTCCAGCTTGGACACTAGCTGGAGGCAGGGGCTGGGCCAGGGGACCTGAACTCCTCAGAGGACACCCCGCCAGACAGCCAAATCCTTGGTCAGCCCACCTCTCCAAGGACCCTGCAACTCCCCGGGGACCTGTAATGCGCCCACTGCACCCTGGCTAGCGGCCCCGCTTCCCCGCGGCCTGTGCAGCCCAGCGCGCACAGCCCGCCTCATAATGACCAACTCCCTCCCTGCCCACCGCAGCCCGCCCAGCTGCCAGCCAGCCCCGCCGTGCAGACAGGAGGCCCCGCGGACCAACAGGACGGGCTCGCATGCAGTGAGCGGCGCTTGCCCTGTGCCCGGCCTGTCCCCGCCCCCTCACACACCCCTGCCCGGGCTGCACCGCACCACCGCCGAGCAGACCCTCCGCTGGGGCCCTGGGGCCGCCTCCTGCCTCCCAGTCCCAAAGGTGGACGCCCCGGAGCGCCACCTCCCCCGGTGGCGCATGGACACGCCGGACACCGCCTCCATTCAGCCCCCTTGTACGGAACGCGCCTTGGAGGACTGGAAAAAAGTCTCTGAACGTAATAAATGTAATAGTAAGGGCAGGCGGCACCTGGCCTTCCAGTAACAATATGCGGAGACTGAAAAATGTGCAGTAAGTTGCCCGCTTCCCAAGAACGCTTAATTCACAAAGGCCCACGGGCAGCGGTGGCTTCTGATTTGCATAGAACTGAAAAAAAGCATTTTAAATTATTTTTTAAAAAAACAACAAAACTAGCTACCACCTCCGTTCCCTGCATGTGTTTATTGCCACCCCGGGCTCTCCGAAACCCACCCCCAGCGGCCTCACGCCTGTCCCCAGACAGCTCCCATCGGGCCCCACACCCTCGGCCAATGCTCAGTCCTCCCTGGCCTTCTCAGATCTCCGTGGCAGTGCTCCGAGCAGAGGCGCTCACAGCCAGGCTTGGGACGTTCCTCCCGGGACAGCACCGCTGGAGACGTCCCCCCCGGACGCGCCCCCAGGCAGTGGGGAGGAAGCCCTCCCCGTCCTTTCCTGGGAGACCGTGTTTCCTGCATTCCAGGGTAGCGAGTCTTCGCTGACTCCGGAGGGAAGTGGGGGCCGGTGTGCCGGCAGCCCCCACACAAGCTCAGCATCTCCCCAGATTTGGGGATCCTCTCTTGGGGTGCAGCCCCCTGCACGCAGCCAACACCTGGCTCCCGCCGTCTCACTCCGCGGAAACCAGGCTGTGGGGAACCAACACAAGACGCTGCCCCGAAGCTGCATTAGAGTCAGTCTCCGGCCTGGGGGACGCATGTCTTGCGTCCACACCTGGCCAGCGGGCTGACATGTCAGCTGGCAAGCAGGGTAAGCTCCCCGGCCCTTCTCAGGTTTTGATTTGCAATTTTGGAGACAGGGAAGGGACACTATCAGAGACACGGCCTTCCGGAAGGGAAGAGAAAGGCGGCTCCGTGGGCCTCTTCCTCTACTTTTTTTGCCCCTTGAGGAAAAGAAGCGCGGCAGGCGGTTGGCACCTGAGCACGGGGAAGGGGCTGGAAGGAGACACCCGCGTGCCCCGGGCGATGCTCCCTCCCATCCCCACCGGGACTTCACTGGTTCAGGGAAGATACTAGAACCCGCGCTGGATCCGAGGAAGATCTCCCGTCACACCACAGCCACGGAAACCCGCACGTGCCCTGAGCGCAGGGGACAGGCCAGCACCAGCCATGTGGGCAGGTGGCCATGCAGGGCTCGGTCAGCTCGGGGGCCAGGGGGACGGGCACCAGGCCGTGTTCAGGAGCGACAGCCGGGGCTCCTGACTTTCCCCGGCCTCGGAGGCCTCCAGAGACGACAGCAGAGGCTCTGAGTCTTGAAGATTCCCTGAGACCAACCCCCACCCCGCCTCCACTGCCACGGGGAAAACGTGGGAGACACACTCGTGACAGCGTGGACTCAGGTCCTGATGGCAGCTGTCACACCGACTGGGGTGACGTGCCACAGGAGGAGGTGACGCAGAGGGATTTACGGTCGGTCCTGCCCCCTCGGACGCCTCCCTGAGCCCTCAGGGGAAACCTGCGGGGGCCGCGAGGTGTCATCCTGGCGCCAGACGCCCCGTGCCACGTGGCTCCCGTCACAAAGGTCGCCGCTGTGCAAGTTAGGCTGCAGGGGCGCAGGGCCCTGACCCTGTGAGGCACCGTGACACGGCTCAGTAAGGGGCCGCCACAGTGGAGAGAGAGAGATGGCGCCACAGCGCTGGCCATGCTGCCAGCACGTGGTTGGCTGGGCCAAGGGGTGCGCGTCACCCCACCTGCGTCCAGCCCCTTCCCGCTGCCGACCCCGACGAAGCTCCTTAGGAGAAAATGGTCAGGCGGGCTGCGGGCTCCCTGCTCCCAGGGACGGAAGGCGCTATCTGCCCCGGGGACACGGCACCCAAGTGGTCGCCCTGCCCTGTCCGCCATGGTGAGGGCCAGTGTGTGCCACGGCTTTGGCGTCTACACCTGGACACTGACATGTGACGTGTCTGTGAGTCCTGCCTCCCACATGCCAGAGGACATAGAGGACACGCTACATGACACAAGACGGGGCCGCGGAACCACAGTGCCACACCCCAGCCCCGCCCCCGGCCCTTCCTGGGGTGGCCGACGGAAGCAGCACGGAAGCCGGGAGGAGGAGGCAGGCCACGCCTCGCCGAGAGCCAAAGGCAGTGGAATGAGGGGGCTGCACCACAGCTCGGCAGCCTGGACAGGACGCGCCGAAGGGAGCTGGCGGCTGGCGGCGATTTGCGCCCGCTCAATCTGTGGCAGCTCCCGTAGTTCCAGCCGGTGTGGACTTCACAACCCCAAGGCGTCCAGTGCACACGCCTCCTTTCTGCACGCTCTTGGCCTGCATGGCCCAAGACCACCTGCGTTCCTGGCGGCAAGGTCTCCGGCACACGCGTCACAGAGCACCCAGGCGGGACGTGGCCCTCAGCCCTGTCTCTGTCCCTTGGGCCTCGACGACCCCAAGGAGGACAGTGCCTTGCAGGACTTTGAGGATATTGGGGCCAGTGTGTCCCCACGGGGGCCCCCTGCCGGTGGCGAGTTCTCACAGGGCCAGAGCAGCAGGCCGCCGTGGGGATGTCTGGCGAATGGCACCCGAGCCAGCTTCAGGCCGCGCTGCAGTGACAGCTCCTTTGCGCTCCGGGTCTCGGAGATCCGTCCCTCTGCCAGTCGGATTCTCTGGCAGTGGGGACCCTTTGGGTCTGGGACTTTTCTGTTCCCGACAGCCACTGACACTCACTGCCTTTGAAAGTCAGCTCTCAGCACGCAATGGACTCTGTCGGCGTGGAAACCAGGCGTCTGACCCGGCGAGGCCGCACAACTCTCCGTTCTGGGAGCGGCCAACTCACCCCCCGGCACACCAGCGGGAAGGGCCCCATCAGCCTCACTCGTCATGAGGAAGCTGGGCTGCCTCTGGCGGGAAGCAGACACGCGGCCACTCGTCCAGCGGGAGAGCTTCCCTGCCCGTCTTTGCCCTGACGCGGAGCTGCTGGCTCCACGCGGGCCTGGATTTGTGGAGATGCGTGTGCCGGGACCACCGCCGTCCAGCTGCGCCGAAACCCAGCAGGTGCCACGACCCCGCGACTGCCCAGACGCACCCGACCAAAGGCAGGCGGGTCCTCGGCCCGGCGGCTGAGCGCAAGGCCACCCTCGCAGGCCTGCCTGACACTCTGCGTCCTGGGGGACACCATCACCTTCCCACTGATTCTTGAGCCGTCACCAACGGCCACTTAGAAAACTCCGGACTGCAGGTTAAAGACACCTCTCCTTGGGGCAACGGGCAGGACCTCCCCACCCAGACCGCCAGGCTGCCCGCGTGGAATTGCTACGGTGCCATGTTGCCATGCCCCATCCATCGCATGGAGTCCGTACCACAGGCACATCTGCCACCAGAGATGCTCTCGGGTCTACAGGACAGGGTGGCCCATCACTCAGGGTGTCCCCAAGACCCGCCCTGCAGATCGGTCCCAGGACACCAACCACCCTCTCGGGGCTGCTTCAGGCCGCGAACGGCCAACTCCTGCCACACCACGTGTCCTCATGGCCACGTGGATTGTCCGACCTCCCGGAGGGATGGTCTGGACCCGAGGAAGGGGAGGTTGGGTAAAGGAGCAGTTTCTGTGCGGGCGAAACTCGCAGAGCCCAGGCAGTGGGGCATCACCCATCGGCCCTGAGTCTTCCTCCAGAAGGAAGTCCCCCCGGTGGCTCTCCCGAGCCGTGCCAGGAAGCAGCCACCACGTTCCTCAGCTCCCACCAGGGGACACAGGGATGGTGCTCCTGCGTACCCCGGCCACACATCCTGCCCCAGCCCCTGGCAGTCGCTCCTGGGCACACAAATGGCCCCAGCTGGTCCAGACAAGCAGAACAGGAAGGACTGACTGACCTGGGACAGCTGCTCCAAAACCAGGACTGGGCTCGGTTATTAGGACTCAACTAGAGACATGGAGGCTTGTCAGCCAGCCCAGGCGAGGCTTACCTGACAGCCCAGGTGAGAATTACCTGACAGCCCGGGTGACCCCAGGGGGGACATGTGGGACACACAGTCAACCTGTGCTGGTGCGCATCTCCCTGGGAGCCCCCAAATTGTCACTGTGCCCTCAAGACTCCCCGTGCGGGCACCAGGCACACACCTGCCTCGCCACATACACGCACCTTGCACCTTGGGGCCATCATGAAGGCCCTTCAGGTGTTTCAGGGACCCTGACAGGTAAACCACGTGGGGAGCTCACGAGGCGAGGCTGCCTCCGTGACGTGCAGCCGCGCAGGAGGGATGACGGATGGGTTCTTTACTCACACGCCTGTCACAATTGGGTTTTCTCACGACGGGGGCCTTTTAACCAGAGAAGATGGCACAAGGCTTGTCCCTGCTTTGGGCTGAGGTGGCCCCTGGCACCATCTCGGCCCAGAGGCAATGAGACAGGCCCGCTGGCCAGGCTGTCACGGGTGTCACAGGTGTCATGGGCAGCACTTCCTGAGGCTCCCCCTGCAGCCCAGGCAGCTGGGCAGGTGCGGCGGGTGGTGCCGTGCCCGGATTAGCGTCTCGGCCGGGGAGAGTCACTCAGGAACATAGGACGCAGCTGGCTTTGGCACTCACTCAGCTGGCCGGGTCTGGGGTCCCGGGGCTCCTGGCTGGGGCCGGCACTCCGGTCGGCCGCTTGCTGGCTCTGGAATCCTGCCGGGACTCGACTCAGGGCAGCACAGGTCCCTGGAGGGGGGGCTGGGTCCCAGCCAGTGCCGGTCAGATGGGCAAGGATGGCCACGGGTATGGCGCAGACGTGGGGAGACCTGCAGGGCTGGTGCCACGTGGACTTGGGGTGGCACCGGGTCTCTCAGACACAATGCCCCGTGGATGGCGCGTGCCCCTTTGTCCAAGTTGAAAGTGTTTGTACAGGGAGACATTTCGGGAGAGTGGGACAGGGGGTCCGTCTCCCTCCCTGGAGACATCCCCGGGGGCAGACGTGAGCCTCAGACGCGCGGCGCAGCCCACCGCACACGCAGGTGATGCCCGAGAGCTCCGCCAGAGGCTGCCCCGGCCGCCGCTGCACAGGGATGAGAAACTGTCTTTGTCTTGGACCCACGGGTCTTGTGTCTTCTGTGTGTGTGTGTGTGTGTGCACACGCATCTATGCATGTTTGTGTAGTGTGTCTGTATATATGTGTATATATGCATGTAACACATGCATGTACACACACAAATATGCGTGTAGGGTGTATCTGTGTATATATGTACGTATATGTGGGTATGTGTATATATGCACAGTATATTAATATGTACGTATATGTGTAGTCTAACTACATATGTGTAGTGTGTGCATGTATGCACACAAGTGTACAGTATTTATGAATGTGGACATGTGGCATGTTATGAATGTGTGTAGCATGCACATGTATCATACATATCTATGCAGTGTGTATGTACTTGTGTTTGGCATGGGATCTGTGTACGTATGTACATTGGTGTAGTATGTGTGGTATCTATATGTGCATAGTGTGTATTTATGTACATATGTACATGTATATAGTGTTTCTATGTATATGTGCACCATGTATCTCTGTATGTAGCATGCATCTATGCATGCATATGTGTATAATGCATATCTATGCACGCATGTTTGTAGCATGTATCCATGTGTGCATATACGTAGTGTTCATTACACATGTAGTGTGCACCCATGCATGCATGCATAGTATGTATCTGTATGTTGTGTATCTGTGTACATATGCACATGTAGAGGCAGGACTGATGTGTATACATGTGTGTAGTGTGCATCTGTGTACGTACTGTGTATTACGTATGTATATGTGTGGTGTGCATCTATGAATGTGTGTGATGTGCATCTGGGTATGTATGTCATGTATCTATATAGTGTGTATCCATGCACACGTGTCACATATATGTATATGTGTTCAAGTAGTGTCAGTGGACATGTGCATATGTGTTTGAAATCTGTATTGTGTAATGTTCACACATGTAATGTGCATTTGTGTGTACACATGTGTGCACAAGTGTGTGTAGCGTGCATGTACACCGGGGCATGCCAGCCTGCGGGTGTGGGCACAACCAAAGACTTGCACAGTTCTGGGACCCACCCGGTGGCCCCTTCCCCCCAGCGTCCTGGGTCCCCGTCGCTCTGGCTGCTCCATCCTTTTCACTGGTTCCTCCCCATCTCCCCAGCCCTGGGAGGGGCTCCCAGGCCTCAAGGCTCAGACCCGTGTCTCCACACGCCCCCCACGTCCGTCTGCACGACGACTCCTCATTTCCCGTCTCGGCCCGGCCCCTCCCCTGAATTCCACACGCGCTTTTCTAACGGTGCCCAACAATGCCCCCCGAGTCCTGTGGGCACCTGGTTCTTCCCATCCCTCCCCTGCAGCTCTGTCCGCACCCCACTCGCCTCTCCCTGCCCCCCCCACCTCTGTGAACACAGCCCCATCCCCTGGGATGCTCAGTCCTGACTGTGCGGTTGTCCCGGTGCCCATCTCTCTGCCACACCCTGCCCCCCCCACCAGCAAGCCGGCCGGCTGTGCACGCAACCCACATCTGCACCCAGCCCCAGCACGCAGGTCATGGTGGTCCCCAGGGTGGCTTCCCTGTCCCTTCCCTGCCCTCCCCGTGGGTTCCAGGCATGACAGCCAAGGTGACAGAGGACAGAAGCCAAACTGTCCCTGTGTTGCTCGAAACCCTGCATGGCTCCAGTGCCCTGGAGGACCAATGCTGCCCTGAGAGAGGTCTGTCCTTGTCCCTTGGAATGTCCTGATGACAGTGTCTGTTTTCCCTGGGGGCCTCGGACCACATCAGATCATCCATGCCAACACTGAGGTTCATGGGGGTGGCTCAGGCCACACAGGGTCAGCATGGCCCTGGCAGTGCTGGAGACTGAGGTCAGCCACGCCGACGCGACCAAGCCCAGTAAACTGCAGACCGAGAAGAAACAGGTGCTGCCCACAGGCCCTCACTGGGAGGACACAGCTGGAAGCTCATGCTTGGCGCCGCCTGAATGCTTCCCAGACACTCCTGACTGTAACCCATGTCCTTTCGCTGCAACGACCCTGCCCGAGTGCAGTGGCCTTGCCGAGTTCTGCGAGACCACCTAGTGAAGTGCTGAACTCCCTGCCTCTCCGCACAGCCCCCGCATCCCGTGTGGCCCCAGCCTTTGACTGGGTAGGGGGACGAGCGACACACGAGGGCCTGTCCCTCAGGCCCCACGACCAGATGCCGTGCCGGGTGCTCGGCCCTCACACAGCTCGTTTCTGTCCGGGCGGCTCTTTCCTGCCGCAGGGCCGGCACCTCCAGACGGGGAGGCGAGGAGCCCCAGGCCAGGGCGTACCTTTGTACCAGCTGACGACGGGCTTGGGGGTGCCCGTGACGCGGCAGGCCAGCTTCACCGTCTCACCCAACTCGGCCGTGCAGTCCGCCAGCTCTTCCTCGAAATCCGGGGGCCCTGAGGACACACACGCGGCCCTGAGCAGCCTGTGGGGGGGACGTCGGGCTCCTGGCGCCCTTGGGCACACCTCAGCAGGTCACCCCACCCCCTGCCAGTGGCCCCGAGTCCAAGGGTGCGGCTGCCACGGGGACTGTCCTTCAGTGCGGTCCTTCACGCAGGGTCCCGGTGGGGGACCGGGAGGGCGGGACCTGCCGGCTGAGAGCAGCCAGGCCGGCGGCGGGGCAAGGGCAGGCTGGGAGCCCCCGGCCCACTTCAGCCCCCCGGGGCCCTGGCTGGTCACTCACGCCACACGGGCAGGGCCAGGCGCTGCTGGATGCCGCAGATCTCCTTCACCCATGCGTTCTTGGTGATGACGGTGCGCGCCTGCAGCAGGTACTTGCGCACCGAGTCCTCGCGCTCGTGCCACACCTCGAAGGCACGGTCGTCCCCCTCCACCTGGTCGTTCAGGTCAATGCTGCTCAGCTGTGGGCCGGGGAGCGACAAGAGCTGACCACCGCCTGGACAGATGCGGCACTGGCAGGGCCGTGCCGCCGCGTCCACCCCAGAGCCAGCGGGACAGTGGGGGGGCACCCGCACACCTTCATCATGTTTCGGAACACGTAGCTGAAGGTGTCTGTGCGCGAGTCTCGCCGGGGCTTGCAGATCACCAGGTGGTTGCGGAAGAGGAACACGTGGCGGTTGTGGCCCTTCCAGGGCATCCGGGCCCCCGGCGCGCCCTCCCACACAATGAAGTGGCCCTGGGGGGTGGGGGCGGGCGGCCGTCAGCCTGCGGTCGGCTGGGCCCCCGGGGTGCAGGCCCCACAGCCCCCCAAGTGCCCCGCGCCCGCCACCCGCCAATGTCACATGCACACGACCCCGCCACCTGGCGGATGGGCTCGCCCAGGGCCTCCAGGGTGCCTGGGTAGTTCTCCATGAGCGAAACGTGCAGCTTGTTCTCGGCGCGCTGCGGCAGGGCGGACACCACGGCGTAGGCCTGCTCCAGGAGCGCGCAGTTCTGCCTGTTGCGGGCCTTGTTGCGGATCAGCTCCTGGGGGCGCGGGGCAGGAGGGTTAGGGCCGGGGAGAGCCGCTGCGTGGGCGGAGGAGGCGGGGCACAGGGCGGGCCGCGCCCACCTTCAGCAGCGCCTGGTACCGCTGCACGCGCTCCACTGGCTGCTCCAGGTAGTGCTGCAGCGGCGGCAGGGGCGGCTGCGACGGGTCCCCAGCCGACAGCGCCTCCTCTGCGTATTTCTGTGGGAACCACAGGGGCGGGTTTCAGGGCAGGAACGCAAAGCCCCCTGGCTGTGTCCCCTGAGAGCTGGAGGGTGGGTCCCGGGCACACACACAGCCCTGCACCCTGGTCCTCTCCCTCTGCCCAGGCACGGCTGTGTCCCCGAGAGCAGGAGGGCCAGCCTTCCGACGGAAGCCGGGATGGCACAGGGCCCAGGGTAGGGGCGGGCGGGGCACCTTGAAGAACTCCTGCACGGCTGTGCTGACCACCACCGACTCGGCCTGCACCCGGCCCACCAGGAACTCCAGGTACTTCTCGAAGGCCGCCTGGTTCTTGATGAAGCACATGGCGACGTCGTCGTCCGTGTCGCACTGTTGTAGCTCCTGCAGGAAGCTGCAGGAGGGGACGCAGTGGGACCCCGGCACACGATCCGCCACCCAGCCCTGGGCCTCACCTTTGGAAGGAAGCCCCTGCCCAGGGGTTGGGCCTCGTGGGGCTGAGAGAGGGAGTGTGCAGGCATGCGTGTGCACACAAGTGGCATGTGCCCAACTGCACGTGCACATGTGTGCCCATGCATGAGGACATGCACATGTGGGGTGTGCACTCCATGTATATGCATATATGTGCTATATGCATAAGTGCATGCATGTTGTGCAAGTGTGCACAGACATGCGGGTGTTCATGTACACACATATTCAGGAATAGTGCAGGTATATGTGTGCATGTGTGTGCATGTGTATAACATGTATGCATATACAAGGGCATGCATGTGTGCAATTGTACACATGGCTTTGCCCATATGCATTTGCATAACTGTATGGGTGTGCAAGGGAATTCAGGCATATGGAGACGTGTGCATGAATGTGCACATGTATGTGGGTGCATATCTGTGCTGTGTGCATGTGTGTGGCATGTACATGGGTGGGCACTGTGTAAAGGCTGTGCATATGCACATATGTTCATGTGCCTGTGTGCACAGGTGAGGGTGTGCGTGCATGCAGGCCATGCACACGCCCACTGGCAGTAGGCGTGCCGCAGGCCTTCCCATGTGCAAGCCAGGTGCACGTGTCTGTGCTCCTGGGGGACGTCGTGTCACTGTACAGAGATGAGCCAGCACAGATTCTCTCCCCCGTCGCCTCCTGCCCTCCCGCGGGCGGCCTGGGTCCGTAGTGAGCACACACGTGTGGGTGTGTGTGTGCACGCAGCCCTGCCCACCTGCTGTGGAAGCGGCCGATGTCCTGCATGTTGCGGAAGATGACGGCCTTCTGGCTGGCCACGGCCGCGGGCACGTGGGGGCAGCGGTCCAGGTGCTGCATGTGGTGGCTCTGCAGGAACTGCAGCTGACCCACGAACACCTGCTCCGAGCTCAGCAGCTCCTGGATCGCAGAGCTGGGCAGGAGAGGAATGGCCGTGAGCGGAGCCCCAGCAGCCGCGGCCACCGGCATGGGGACTGGGGCACCGTGTGGCTGCAGCGGTTTCCAGGGCTCAGCTGCAGGAGCCAGGGGTGGAGTCGGGGCCTGCTCTGCGCTCTTCCGCCTCTGCCCACCCCTGACGTGGCTCACGTGGAATCAGAGAGGACCCCGCAGAAGAAAGAGCGTGGCCAAGACCCCAGCTCCCCCAGGGTTGGGGCCTGCAGCCTGAGCAAGGACCAGCAGCCAGTTGCTGTGAGCAGTGACCCAGCCGGCGGGACACCAGGGCTGCCACAGTGGCCCCGCCGGCCACTCACCTCAGCTTGGTCTTGTACTCGTCCTCAGACACGGCCTCCCCAGGGAACTCGGGGGCCTCGGTGGCCCCCCACTCAGGCGATAGCTGGGGACAAACAGGAGTTCATGGCAGGTGGTCTGGGCCCCAGCCCTGCCTCTGTAGGTGTCAGGGTCTCGCCCCTCAAATGGGGACAACCCCCAGGATCTCTCCAGGATCCCCAAGGCTCCCTTTCCTCCTCCTCAGCCATCCAATACCTTGAGCCTCTTGTCCAGGTAGGCGGGTGACACCCAGCCCTGCCGCGACGGGCTGGATTTGGTGGGCTTGGTGCGCACAAGCCAGCGCAGCGGGTGGGCCGAGTCGAGCACCTCCACGTACTGGCCTTCCCGCAGTGTGATGGCATCCTGCTCGGCCCCCAGGGGCAGGTAGTCGGCCGTGACCACATAGATGTCAAAGATCTGATGGGGAGGGGAGGGGCACTGAGTCCGGGGAACCATGGAGGTGCCAGCCAGGCCTGCAGAGGCCCCGGACTGCAGGGAGATTCCCCTGCACCCTGCATAATTTTTTTTTTTTTTTGAGACAGAGTCTCACTCTGTCACCATGCTGGCGTGCAGTGGTGTCATCGCAGCTCACTGCAACCTCAAACTCCTGGGCTCCAGTGATCCTCCTGCCTCAGCCTCCTGAATAGCTGGGACTACAGGTGCAAATCACCACGCCTGGCTAATTTTTAAAATTCTTTGTAGAGATGGACTCTTGCTATGTTGCTCTGGCTGGTCTCAAACTCCTGGGCTCAAGTGATCCTCCCACCTGAGCCTCCCAAAGTGCCAGGATCACAGGCGTGGGCCACCGCGCCCGGCCCCAGAATCATTCCGCACATGCACCTGTTCCCACCCCCATGCAGAACAGGGAACAGGGGTGACACCCCCTGACCCACCCTCCCACGCTGAGGGATCACCGCAGCCCCCAGGCGCCGCCAGCCTGGGGCTGTCTACACTGAGCCACGTGGTCACCTTCTCCCCACCACGCTCCCACCCACCACCCTGAGACCTAACAGGTAGGTGCCTGGTACACTATGGCCATGAGACGCACTCGAATGAATGAATGAATGGATGAACAAATGATACCACCAGAAGCCAAGTGTCTGCAGGAAACTGTGCGGGGAGGATCCCGTTCTCACCAGTTCCTGCCTCCCATGTGCCTTGGGTGGGGGTCCCGCCTGCCGCCCCCTCCACCGTCCTCCGCTTCAGAAGGTCAGACACCCCTATCTCCCTGCTCCCCAGGGGTCCCAGCCTGCCCACCTCACCGCGGGAGTCGCCATCCTCCGACTCCGAGGAGGACTCCTGGACACTGGAGGAAGGCCGCGACCGGCCATGCCGCGGGGACGCAGACGGCGTCTTGGATTCCTCGTCGCTGTCACACCCAGGCACCTGCAGCTTGGCTGGGCGGGTACGAGGACCATGACACCCCCAGAAGGGCGGCCCCTGGAGACCCCTTGCCCTGTTGCTGGCCTGGACCCGCCTCAGGTGCTCCACTGTGGCCACCCTTCCCGGGACCCCGGCACGTGGGCGCTGGCCCCTCACCCTGCGTGATCTTAGCCGACACCATCTCAGTGATCTGGGAGGTGAGTTTCTGCAGGAACTCCTCTGTGCCCACCTCGGCAAGGGACAGGTGGCTGCGGACCTCCTCGGCCACCAGAGGCTCCCCTGGGGGTGCAGACGCACCACTCAGACGGTCACCGAGCACCCCCAGATGGTCACTGAGCACCCCCCTGATGGTCACTGAGCACCCCCCAGATGGTCACCGAGCACCCGCCGTGTTGCAGGACAGTGAGCAGGGGCATGAGGCCCCCCTGGACGGTGCTGATGTCTGGCAGGAGGACAGGGAGACTGAGTGGCCGGCGGGGCATGGGGCCAGCAAGGACTTGCAAGGACAAGCAGTCACACTGGCTACCAGCGTCTGAGCCAAGGTGTGACCAAGGGGACCAAGAGCAAGAGTCTACACAGAGGGCACAGTGGACACAGCTGAGGGCCAGCCAAGGGACAGTGGCAGCCAGTGTGGCTGCAGGGCAGTGGGCGGGGTGGGGGGCTGGGGACGGAGCCGGGCAGAGGCTGTGGGAGGAGCCCAGGGCTGTGCGGGCCAAGCTGGGCTCGCCCTGCCTCTGTTCTCGGCGCCGGCACTCAGGCGTCCACGCAGCCCACTGGACACGAGCTCTGTGCTGGCGTGGCCTGACCCAGGGGCCCCACAGGCTTCCAGGTCCACGGGGCTCAGAAAGGCTCCGACACCAAGCAAAGGTCAGAATCCAGGCCCACGAGGGGGTGAGGAGCCCCGCTAGAGCTGGGAGAACAGGCCACTCCCAGGCCACCCCGTTGAGCGGGAGCCGCTCAGGCCAGGGCCTGCCCACCACACGGTCTCCATGCCCCCTACATCGGGGACTCGGTGCTCATGCCCCTCGAGGACGTGACCCAGCCCGCCTGTACCTTTCCTCTGCCCGGCAAGGTCCGCCAACGCCGCAGGCTCTGCCATCTGTGCCGAGATGGCCTGGGTCGTCCTAAACGGGGGGAGGGGAGCATCCTGAGGGGCCTGGGGCGGCCCCACCACCCCCTGCCCTGGGGCAGGAGCTCCCGACAGAACGAGGGTCTGGGGGCAACAGGCCAGGACACCGCAGCTGGGGGCTCCATGCCAGAAGCCCCAGGGGAGCCCTAATTTTACAGTGGGGAAACTGAGGCGCAGAAAGGGAAGAGGGCTGGCCCAAGTAGGGCAGAGCCAGGCCATGCTCCAGGGCAGGTGCTCAGCCTGGTGGCCGTGCCGTCCCGTCCCCCCACCCCTAGGCCCCAGCCCCAACCTCGCGCGGCCCCCACTCACCCCTGCAGGAAGGTGGAGAGAAGCGCCTCCTTCACCTGCTCCTGCTCCTCCTCCTTGGCCACTGTCAGGGGCACCCGGGGAGCCATCAGGATGGCGTTATGGACCCTGAGGAGTCTCATTCCGCCCTGAACCGGGTCCCCTCTGGAACCCCGAGCCCCCTCCCTGTCCCCTTCGCAGCCCATGGTCACCCTGACGGTGACGGGAGGAGGACAGGGTCTGCCCCAACGTGCCAGCAGGCTCCGGAAGCAGAAGGCCCCCGGGGGCCCTCAGGTGTGCGGCACGGACCACGCGGGGGAGGCTCTGAAGCGCGAGACCCACCAGCACTGGCAGGGCCTGGCCTGCCCCTGGGTCTCCCAGCGCTGTGGGGGGAGGGGACCCAGCCCCAACAGTGGGGACAGGCAGCGTGTCCTGGGGAGCTCTGATGACACCTGGTGTCTGCCTCCTGCGCCCCGCCCGGCCACCCTGCCCGCCCCGCCCTCCACACTCACGGCCGGAGATGTGCAGGCTGGCGGAGCAGAGGGCCTGGCCGGCGGCGTTGGTGGCGATGCACGTGTAGGTGCCCTGGTGCTGGCGGCCCACGTCCAGCAGGACCAGGCTGTGCTGCTGGGCGGAGCTGGCCACGGTGTAGCCCTGCGTGTTGGGGCCAATCCACAGCACACCTGTCCCGGCCTGCTCGCGGAGCCAGTGCACGGCGGGGGCCGGGCGGCCTGCGGGCGGGCGGAGGACAGTGGGTATGTCCCCGCAGGGGACGGGGCTCCTGGGGGGGGGCCCAGTCTGTAGCCTCCCTGGGGCTGACGAGAGTGGGGAGGAGGGGGAGCCCCCACCCGGGTGGGATCCCTCTGTGGCGGGAGAAACCGCCCTACCTTCCACCTTCACCGAAAAGGTGATGCTGGAGCCCTTCTTCACTTTCTTGGGGGTGAACCTCTCCAGGAAGCGGGGTGGCACCAGCTGCTCACGCACATCTGGAAGGCCACGATGCAGCTGCTGGTGACCCCGGCATAGCTTCCGTGTCCCACGCCTGCCAGGCCCTGGGCAGCCCCACGTGTCCCATCTGCCCAGCTGCTCCCTCGCTGGGTCAGCACCCGTGCCTCCCTGGCCGCCCACTGCAGCCTCTCTCCGCCCACCTGGGGCCGCCTCACCTGACGCTGGCTTCTCTTCCAGTTCATCGGGGCCTGAAAATGGCGCAGAAGTGAGACGTCAGCAGGCACGGTCCCCGCCCTGCGGCCCCACGCACCGTGCTGCGGTGGTGCCTGGTGACCCAGCCCACTGCGCTGGGGCAGGGGACCTGAGGACGGTGCGTCCCGCAGGCGAAGGTGCCTGACACTCGCCTGGACCCTTGGCCACAGAGCCATGAAGCCATGGAACCCACACACTCAGGTGTTATCGAGGCTATAGGCCGCGCAGCCCGGATGTGACGTCACACCTGCCACCCACTCTCTCGTCCCCACCAGGGACTCCGGGGTCTCACTCTGGAACCCACGCGCAAACGTCTGTGCTCAACACAGCTGGAGAGTCCCGCCTGTGATGCCAGGGAAGCCCACAGCAGTGCTGGGGCCCTCAGGGCACAAGAGGTTTCGGTCAAACTTAGAATAAATCTTCAGTGTCCAGGACATTTTGCACAATCAGGAAGTGTGGGCCTCTGTCCCCAAGGCCACCACCAACGTCTTGATTCACATGCCTCTACCGAGTGCCCAGGGCTTCCCCACCTCCCGGGTCTGCTTCACCCACCAGCCAGCCCAGCAGCCAGGACGAGGGCCCCTGGAGGCACCTGCTCCCCATGGGGCCAGCTCCCAGCTGCCTGTGACACTGTGTATACAGGGGTGACTACCACTGGGCTCTGGCCCCAGGCCTGACACAGCAAGGCATGTCGGGGGACATCAGCCCTGGTCTGGACACTGTCCGAGGCCCAAGCTCTGCCCAGTCCCTTGGAGCACCCACCTCGCACCAGCAGCCGGGCAGAGGAGTAGGCAGCACCCACGGCGTTGCTGATGTAGGCCGCGTACTGGCCAGTGTCCTCCCGTGTGACCGAGATGATCTCTAGGGTGTGCAGGGTCTTCTTGTCGGTCATGCGGATGTGGGCAGAGGCGGTCAAGGGCTGGCCGTCTTTGAACCAGTACAGCGTGGGTGTGGGGTAACCTGGCCACGGGAGGGGCATGGTCAGCTCAGGCCGCCCTCCAACGGCCACTGTGCTCTCCAGATGGGAGACAGGTGCAGGCCTGGAGAGGGTCCCTCTGAAACCCCCGTGCTGCCAGGGACCCAAGGAGCAGGGATGTGTGATCACCTGACTTCTGCCGGCCAGTCTCCTCCCGAACGTGGCTGATGGGAAACAGCTCCCAGCCTCCCCCACCATGGCAGTGCCCCTCCCCACCTCCCTCCCTCTCACCTTTCACCTTGAGCTGGAACTTGGCCAGGCGCGTGCCAGGGGCCACCTGGAGGTCTTTCAGCTCCTCCAGCACCTGGGGCAGCTGCCCCTCGTCCGTGGTCGACTCTGTTCCCTCTTGCTCCCGGCTGGCAGGGGGGACAGAACATGAAGGTGGCCATGCAGGGCTGCAGCAGGGTGACCTTTGAGGCTCCTTGTTTGCTAAACCAATGGACGGGGTGCAGGAGACTCCCGGGGCCATACTGAAAGCTCCAGGAGTTGGATTCTGTCATCCACCTCCTCAGCCTGGCACTATCACTCCCCCAGTGCCCAGGCACAGCCCCCTACCTGGACAGGTAGCCTTGGGCACTGAAGTACGACGAGGTCTCCGTGGCATCGGCTGCAGTTTCATAGTCTGTGCTTGTCACTGGGGGAGGAGGAGCGTAGCTGGAGCAAGGCCGGCCTCCCCGACTGCCCGGGCACATGGCCCTGCACCAGAACCACCTCGGTCCTCGGTCCTGACCACGCAGCTTGCTGGGAGCCACATCCGCGCGGGAGCCAGGATGCCGTGCGGGGACCAGTTGTGTTGTAACCTCCCCACCCCTGCAGTCTAGGCCTGTAACTACCTACGAGCCTCTGCGACCCAACAGACTGTGAATGCTGGATGACGCAGAGGCTTCACAGGTGACATAGTGACAGTGGTAGAAACTTCCAGTTCCACCCTACTAGGGACCAAGGGAATGAAGCAATAGAGGCCTCAAAACCAACAGCTGGGGACTTGCATTTCAGGTCAAGAGGCAGTGACAGGAGCTGGACTTACCCTCCGCTACAGACTGAAGATCTGTGTCCCCTCAAGATTCTTATGTTGAAACATTAGCCCCCAGTGGATGGTGTTAGGAGGGGGGCCTTTGGGAGGTGATAGGTCATGAGAGTGGAGCCCCATGAATGAGATTGTTGCCCTAATACAGGGGACCCCGGAGAGCCCCTGACAGTCTGTATGGCACATCCTCACACGGCGCTGTGTCTTTTCTTCAATAATAGCTAATCTGCTTTAGTCCCATCACTGTATTTTTTTATCCCTAGAAGTTCTATTTGAATCTTTTTAAGATATTCCACATTTCTACTTAGCTTTTTGAACACATGGAAAACAATTCTCATAACTGTTTTTAGGGGAAACAGGAAAAACATTTGAAGAAATAATGGCCACAAAAACTTCAAACTTAATGAAAACAATAAACTCTCAGTTCTGAAAAGCTCAGGGAAGTCCAAGCACAAAAAACATGAAGAAAAGTATACCGAGCACCTCATGATCAAATTAATCATAACCACTGGTTAAAAAAATCTTTTAAACAATATCTAAAGATGTTTTGTGTGGAATGTGACAAACCGATGCTAAAATTCATATGAAAACACAAGGGACCCAGTATGGGCATGACAGTCCTGAACAAACAAACTTGGAGGACGCACACTCCCAATTCAAAACTCAACAGAGAGCTACGGTAATCGGGACAGTATGGTCCTGACACGATTATAGACATTCAGATCAATGGAATAGAATTTAGAGTCCCTAAGCAAACCCGTACATTCCAAGGAAATTAGCTTTTGACAAGAATTTCTAGACAATTCAATGAGGAAATAATCTTTCAACAAACGGTGAGGGGACAACTAGACAGTCATATTAAAAGAATAAATCTGGGCCCTTACCTCACACTATATACAAAAAATAACTGAAAATGGATCAAAGGCCTATGTATAAGAGCTACCGTAGGCATAAATGTAATCTTTACAACCTTGGATTAGGCAATGGTTTCTTAGAAATGACAAATAAAGCATAAGCAGCTGAAGAAAAAGTGCATAAATTGGACTTTGTTAAAATTTAAAACTTGTGCCTCAAAGAGCTCTTTCAAGAGAGTAAAGAGACAACCCACAGAATGAGAAAATATTTGAAAATCCTATATCTGATAAAGATCTCGGATCAAGAATACAAGAAGAACTCTTACAACTCAAAAATAAAAATGACAACCCCATCTAAAAATGGGAGGAGAATCTGAGTAGCTATTTCTCCAGAGCAGATACACACACGGTCGGTAAGTGCATGAGAGGAGGCTCCACATCATTAGTCAGCGGGAAACGCAAACCAAAGCCACAAGGAGACAGTGTCTCACACCCGTCAGGATGGCCACCATCGTAAGGATGAACAACAATGAGTCCTGGAAACAATGCGGAGAAACTGGAACCCTTGCACGTTGCTGATGGGAATGTAAAATGAGGCAGCTGCTATGGAAGAGTTTGGCAGCTCCTCTAAAAGTTAAATGGAGTTGCCACATAATACTGCAACTCTACTCCCAGGCATATACCCGAGAGAATTAAAAACATACGCTCACACAAACACTTGTACACAAATGTTCATAGCAGCATTATTCATAACGGCCAAACAGTCAATGGAGAAATATCATGCAATGAATGTGGAAATACTCTATATACAATGGAAGATTTTTCAGCCATAAAAACATATAAAATAATAATATAACCCATGACACGGAGGGACCTTGAAAACAATGCTCAGTGGAAGAAGTCAGACACAGATGGCCGTGTGTTGTAAGATTCCATTTATAGGGAACATCCAGGACAGGCAGATCCAGAGAGACAGAAAGTAGACTAGTAATTTCCATAGCTGAGGGGAAGAGAGAGTGGGGACTGACTGCTAATGGTTTCTTTTTGGGGAAGATGTAAATATTCTAGAATTAGATATTCCAGGATATATTATTAGATAGTGGTGATGGTCGCACAACTTTGTAAACACACTAAAAACCACTACATGTACATTTTTAAATGGTGAATTTCATGATCTGGAGATTGAATACCAAAAAAATGTAAAATCCCTATACAGAAGGTAACTCTCATGCAGAGATTCAAAGATAAGAATGACATCTGATTTCTCCTCAGAAACAATGAAAGCTAGAAAACAGTGGAGCAACATCTTTCAAGTATAGAAAGAAAAAAAAAACTGTCCTAGCAAAAATATCTTTCAAAAACAAGAGTGGAATAAAGACATTTTCAGACATACAAAAGCTGAAAACAATTCCAGCATATCCACACTACAAGAAATGCTAAAAGATGTCCTTCAGATAGAAAGAAAATGGTATCAGATGGAAATCTAGGTCTACACAACAGAAGGAAGAGCTTGGAAACGGAGCTACATGGAGAATATAAAAGGTCTTTTCACAGTAAAGACCCCTTGTCCCTGTCCTTACAACTGCCTCACACACTAGCTAATGATCTGTAACCATGTGCCCAGCCTGTTGTGCTAGATGCTTCACCTGAATCAACTCACTTAACCCTCGCACCTGTGCCATGGGATCATTTTCCCGATGAGGAAGCTGAGGCACCGAGAGATAAAGTGGCTTGTCCCATATCACAAAGCTGGCAAGTGGCAAAGCCAGAATCTGAGCACAACTCGCAACACACCTAACACCAACTAGGTATCCGGCAAGTTCATTCAATTCTGACGTTCACCACCCAGAGTTGGCACAGATCCCACAGGGTAAACGGCTCAGCCCTCCCAAGATTGTCCCCACTTCAGATGCCAGTTGCGAGTCTCAGGTTTCTAACCAACTGGCTACAGATCAGAGGCTCCCACGACCCACTTGTGTTTGGTGATTTGCTAGAACTCACGCAACTCAGAAAAGTGCTTTACTCACAATTACTGGTGTATTACGAAGGATGTAACTCAGGAACAGCCAGATGGAAGAGACACACTGGGCAAGGCGTGAGGGAGAGAAGCAGAGCGGCTGTGCCCTCCCTGGGTGCACCAGCACGTCCACGTGATCACTCACCTGGAAGCTCCCTGCCCCTGCAGCGCGTGGGTTTCATGGAGGCTTCAGCACGGGGCGGGATCAACTACCAAACCAATCTCAGCAGCCCCTTCCCTCCCCAGAGGATGGGGATGGACCTGAGCATCTCAGGCTTCTAATCAAGGCTGGTCTTCCTGGCAACCAGCCCTCATCCTGACGCTATCTGGGGGCCTAACAAGAGTGGCCTCACTAGAACATAAGATGCTCCTGTCACCCAGGAAATTCCAAGGGATTTAGGAGCTCTGTGTCAGGAACTGAGGACAAAGATCGAATACGAACTTTTCATGATGCCATAGTGCACCATCCACCATGCCCTTGAGCTTCCCGAGAGGCTTCCACATCCCGCCGTCTGACATCTCCACACAGGACACTAAGGGGTGGTTGGGGTAGGCTGGGTTCACCCTTTCTGCCCCTCGCCTCACCCCACTACCTAAGGCCTACTTCCAAATCTTCCTGCTCCTCTCCTCAGCCTGGAGGCCTCTCAAGGGGATGAGATCCCTCCACATGCCCCCTATCCCCAAGGAGCTCCAGTGGGGGGCCGGGTCTTGGCCCTAGCTCCCAGGGAGCTCTCCACCAGGCACAAGACATTGAGGCCCCAAATCCTTCCTGGCCCGAGACAAATGCTCTCTGGACCATCCTCCGGCCACAATACCGCCCACCCTGGAGACACCAAACCAGACAGCAGACTCACGGTCCACTCGGAGCTCAGCCTTGGTGGAGGACACACCCATGCTGTTCTCGGCCACGCAGCGGTAGACACCCATGTCTGCAGGCACCACAGCCGTGATGATGAGCTGGTGGCCACCCTGCTGGTCCTCGTTGATCATGTAGTGGTCATCCTCCTCCAACAGCTTCCCATCCTTGAACCAGCGCACACTAGGCAGGGGCTGGCCAGTCACCACACAGTCAAAGCTCACGGGATACCCGTCCTGCACTTCTTGGTTCTGCAGCTCCGTCAGGAACACCGGGGCTGGGACAGACAGGCAGGGCATGTGGCGAGCTAGCCCAGGTCACAGCGATCACAGCCATATACACGCAAGTCCCTACCAAAAGGTTGGTTTGACACACATGCTCTGCATGGCAAGCATTCCTGTGGGAGCATCTGCAGCCCCTGACAGAATGGTGTCTTTGCCTGCTCCGCCTCTCCCTCTCCCTCTCCCTCTCCCTTCTGCTCTAATAGTTCTCTCTTTGCCAGCTTGGCCCCCAAGCTACTGTGAGGCCAGAGGGATAGATAGAGGAAAGGGGAGACAAAGCAAAGATCAAGGCTGTGTGGGCTGGGAGTCCAGGAGCAGCAGGGACAGAATTTGAAAGAAGGGACGGACTCAAAATTGGAAAGAAGTTTTGAGAGATGATGCTGTCAGTCATTTAGTACACTCTCTTTAACATTCCTAGAGAGATACAAGTAAATAGCAGCATAACTTCAATTACTCGCAGATGCTGGGATTGGAAATCGTGTACAGACTGGACCATGAGGAACCCCATGTTCTACACAGGTTACACCTCAAAGGCTCATGAAAAAAAAATCTAGAAAGTAAGTGCAATCAGCCTTGAACAACACGCATTTAATATTTGAATTGCAGGAGTCCGTGTATACACAGATAGTTTTCAACCATAGTGGATATCAAAATATAGTACTTGTGGGATTCAAAACCCACACATGTGGATGGCTGACTTTGTACGTGCAAGTTCTGAAGGGTCAACTCTGGGACTTGGGTACATGTGGATTTGGGTATCTGCAGGGGTTCTGGAATCAATCCTCCTCATATGCTGAGGGGCAACCGCATTTGTGGTTCCATTTCATAGGTGTGAAAGCTGAGGTTCAGAGACACTGAGTAGCTTTCTCCAAAGCACAAAGCTAGCAGGAGACGGAGGCAGAATCCAAGTGCAGCTCTGTCGAGCCCCCAAGTTAGAGCTTCCCGCACCGCAGTAGGCTGCACCTTCAAAGAGCCTGGTACCGGGACACAGGGAACCCCTTGAGCTTTCTGCTGACTCCGGCCACCGCAGCCCTGCTCCCCCCACTCCTCTGCGTCTGGACGCCAGCTCCCCACCCTGGTGAGGCAGCACGCAGACTCACCGGCAGCACTGGAGGTCAGCAGGCTGGGCACTGGCTCCTGGGGCGCCGCAGGGGCAGCGGCCACCTTGCCAATGCGCATCTCCACCCCTCGGGGCCCCTGCTCCATGAGGCTGATCTCCACCCCGATGCCCAGCGTGGCAAACATCTCCTGGAAGCGCGCGACTGCCCGGCGGGCCTCGGGGAGTGCCTCAAAACGGATGCAGACAAAATGGTCGTCCTCGCGGTAGGTCTGCCAGTCCGCGGGCTCCTCCGGCTCCGCAGGGCCCTCATCGGCGCTGAGGAAGAGCTCCTCATCCGAAACCTCGGCCGGGCCCTTGGTGCGGAAGAGCCGGTGCAGCCTCCGGGCGGCCCGGCGGAAGGCATCATCCAGCTCGCCCCCCGACGAGCTCTCGGCCTCGCTCTCTGTCCCGCTGACCACCACGCAGGCGCTGTGGGCCACCCGGCCAAACTTGTTGCTCACCTGACAGGTGTAGCGGCCAGCATCGGCGCGGCCCACGCCGGTGACCAGCAAAGAGCAGGTGCCATCCCTAAGCTGGTCGATGTGGTGGTGCCGCCCGTCGGTCAACTCCGTGCCATCCTTCAGCCAACAGGCCCGCATGTCTGTCTTGCTGGCCACCACACACTCCAGCCGCAGGGCGTCGCCCACCTGTGCCTCAGTGTCCCCAAATGTGCGGGAGAACACCGGCCCTTCCTGCTGCTTCATCTCCTTCCGGACTTTGTAGCCCTTAAAGGCAGCCTGGATCTTCACGGCTGCCTTGTCCATGGAGGGCTCACCCAGGTCCTTGGCACTTAGGTCCCCCGGTGGTGGGTACATGGCAGGCAGCTGCTCCTGCTGCTTCTGTGGCTTCATAGAGGGGGCCGCTGGGGCCTCAACCTATGGACATGGGGCCTGGTGTCATGGTAAGGTAGGGAAACAGGCCAGGAGTAGGGAAAGGACTGGTACAGAGACTACACACGGGGAGGGGCCAGCTCCAGGTCTTGCTCTAGCTCACCATTCTGGCTCCCACCCACTGGCAACTGCACTAGGTTCACCCGGATGCCTGATGGCACCTGTGGCTACCATAAAGCAAGCCCACCTCCCACAAATTGCTGTCCACAGTCACCCACATGAGGCAAACAGGGTTGTGAGGATCACCACAGAGAGGCCACTTACAGATCTTCAGGGAAAAGTTTTAACAGCCAGTGGGGCAGCGTGGATGGATGGTAGATGGGTAGATAGATACATGGATGGGTGGATGGCAGGATGGATGAAAGCATGGCTGAATAGGTGAACAGGTGACTGGATTAATGGTTGGGTGGATGGTTGATGGATGGATGGACAGATGGAGGAACAGATAGATGGTGGATAATGGATGGTTGGATGGACGGATGGAGAGTTGGATGATGATGGTGGATGGAGAGTGGATGGTTGTATGGGTAGATGATGGGTGGGTTGACAGATAAATAGAAGAATGGGTAAACAAATACAGCAATGGATCATAAATGAACAGGTGGATGGTAGATGAATGATGAGTGAATGGACAATGGGTGGAGGATAAATGGATGGATAGATGATAGATGGTTGTATGGTTGTGTGGGTGGACAAACAGGTGAACAGGCATGGTAAGAGTAGATGGATGGTAAATGGGTGGCTACATGAAAGCATAGCGCATAAATGATGGATGGGTGCATGAATGGATGGATGATAGATAATGGATGGATGGATAAATGTCAGGTGGGTGGATAGATGAATAGATGGAAGGATGGATGCATGGATGGATAGATGGAAAGGAGGAAAGAAAAATGCATATATGAATGGATGAATGATAGATTAGTGGATAGATGAATAGATAGAAGGAAAGAGAGATGGATGAATGCAAGGCTGGATGGATGATGAATGAATAGATGAAAGGAAATATGGATGGACTGATGAATGGATGTGTGGACAGAGGATGAATAAATAGGTGAAAGAAGAACGGATGGATGAATGGATGGAAAAAAAGAATGGCTGCATGGAAGAAGGACTAGTGGATGGACGGAAGGAAGAACGGAAAGAAAAGAAGGATGGAAGAATGGATATATGCATGGATAGATGGAAGGAAGAATGGATGGAAGGAAGAATGGATGGAAGGAAGGATGGAAAAATGGATGGATGGAGGGATGAAAGGAAGGATGGATGGATGGAAGAGGGAAGGAAGAATGAATGTAGGCATGGATAGAAGAAAGGAAGGAAGGATGTGTGAATGGAAGGAAGGAAGGAAGAATGGATGGATGGAAACAAGGATGTGTGGAAGGAAGGATGGATGGATATATAGATGAAAGGGGATGCATGGAAGAAGCAAGGAAAGAAGAACAGATGTATGCATGGATGGATAGATGGATGGATAAATGGAAGGAAAGAAGGATGATTAGATGGATAGTGAGGGTCTCAGACCTCTCCTTGCAGACCAAGTGGGGGCTCACCTTGCTGGCCAGCGGTGAGATGCCAGGCTTCCCAGCCTTCTTGAGGTAGGCAACCAGGGAAGGGGTCCCTGCCCGGGACTCGTCGTCAGAGCTGGTGTGCGAAAGGTCAGCCTCTCCAGTGCGCGCCAGCTCGTCAGCCGTGGAGTAGTCCTCGGAGAGGTCAGGGGCTGCCTCCTCCACCTCCTGCCGCGGGCGTGGTGAGCGGCCATCCTCCTCGGGCAGCTCGCTGATGGAGTCCAGCGTGGGCTCGCGGCTCATGCGACGCTTCCGGGCCAGGGCCTCCCACAGCAGGTGCAGATCACCCTCCTGGGCCGCCTCGGGGGGTAGGCTGGGCTGCGGGGGGGCCTCATCCCCAGAGCCCGGGCTCAGCACCACTGAGGAGGGCAGGAGACTGGTCGGCTGGCCAGGACAGAGCCGCCACACCAGGTCCACCTTGGCTGCAGACTAGTACGTGGACCAGGCTGTGTCCTTGCTAGACTGCTCCCCACCTGGCCCTAGATACTTCTGATAGCAAGATCTTTGCAAGTCTTACAGGCTCTGAGCCTCTGAGCACCCCCACATTGAGTGGGGTCTCAGTCTACCTCCTGTACAGGGCATGTTAGGACTCTGCAAAATCAAACTGGGCTTCTTTGAGCCCTTCCTGGCCCTGCTGCTGGGGTGGGAGACCTAGATCCACATGGGAGCCAGCCACCACCCAGGAAGCACCCATGCCAGGCTCAGAGTCCAGGGCCTGGGAGAGTGTAGGGAGGGACTAAGCCCTGGGGGAGGGAGGGGCCAGACTCAGAGAACAAGGGGCTTCAGTGTACATGGGGACCAGAATGGGGGAACTATGGGCTGCATCTGCTAGGACTCCATTCAGGAAGGGCAGACCAGCCTGAGTCATTGAGGCTCAGCAACGTGGGGTCCCCTGCTTCTCCTCACCAAGCTTGTCTCCCGGGATCTGACATGGGGCCCCCAAGAGGACCCTCAGCCCTCCCCTGAGAGAGCTGAGGAGGAAGGCTGGGCCATACCCCACACCGTGGGGCTCCCCATCCCAGAACCCAAGAGGGTGAGGACATACCCTGGAACGTGGCGGCCGCGGGGCAGGCAGGACCCTGGGCGGGGACACAGCGGTACTCGCCCTGGTCTTGCGCGGTGAAGCCCCTGATCACCAGCATCTGTCGCTTTCCCCGGGAGACCACCTCGAAGTGCCCACTTGGCTGGATACGCTCGGTGCCCCTGTGCCAGATGACCTCGCCGGCCTCAGCTGCCACCTCAAGCTCCAGACAGACGTCCTCGCCGTCCACTGCCTGCCGGGTCTCGGGGGCTGAAGGTGCAGGCGGCACGGGTGTCAGTGGCTCTATGGGGAACACCGTCCATGGATGGGGAACAGGCCACATCAGCGAAGACACACCCCAGAGTCCAGGTACACCCCTCCCCAGACTCCCTCTGTCCTCCAGCTCAGAGACGCTGTGAACACTCCAGGCCTGGGGTGGTCACTCACCAAGCTGGACAGTCTGGGGCAGGTACACCGGCTCCCCAGCGCCCGCTGGGCCCACAGCTGCCACACGGAAGCGGTAGGACTCCCCAGGGGCCAGGCCATCCACCACGCACTCAGGCCCAGGCACCAGTTCCTGACACAGCCGCCACTGGCCTGTGGCCCCCTCCTTCACCTCCACACGATAGCCACAGAGACCACCACCTCCATCGCTTGTGGGAGCCACCCACGACAGCGTCACAGAGTGGCTGCCGCGGCCCACCACCTCAGCGTCCTCTGGGGGGTCAGGGAGGCCTGCAGGGCAGAGGCACTGCTCAGTGCGGCAGCTCCCTGGTGACACCCACTGGCACCTTCAACCCCTCTGACAGCCCCGGGGGTCTGACTCCAGATGCAGAGTAAGCGCAGGTGGGGTCCACCTCCCGAGGCCTGTGCATGCTGTGTCCTGGGGCCCAGCCTGTTTCAGGGATCCAGGGACATTGCCAAAATCCCCGCAGCCAGGGCACTTGGGTATTGCAGGGAGACTGCGCACCCAGGGCCTACCCAGCAAAGGGGTCCGTGGAGGGCCCTAGCAGTCTCTGGGGCTAGATCCCCCAGGCTGGGCTCAGTTCTGCACTGAGCAGAGAGGAGGGAGCCCCCAGGGCTGTGGGTTCCCACAGGAACACACCTGGCCAGCGCAGCCCTCCCAGACCCGGCCCACACACCGGCGCGCAGAGCCAAGCCCCAAGTCCTCCAGTCAGGCAGATCCTCCCAGGACCCAGCCCTGAACAGTCACCCACCCACCCGGAAGCTCTGCAGGTAGGGTCGTGCCCCAGACCCAACCTGCAGGGCAAGGACTTTGCCAACCACGCACCCAGCACGGTGAGCCGCGCCGAGGCCACAGCATCCCGGCAGGCAAAGGTGACCTCTCCCTCGTGGTGCGGCCGGGCTCTGCGCAGAAGCAGGGCGTGGTGGCTGCCATCGGCGGTGACCGTCCAGTCGGCGTCGTCCGGCTGCACCACCGCCCCGTTGATGTACCAGGACGCGTCGCCCACGGGCACCGCCTCGCTGAGCGTGCAGCTGAAGCTGGTCTGGGCCCCAGCGAGCACCGCCGCGTCCCGCGGGGCCTCCAGGACCTGCAAGCGCCAGCCTGCGGGGTTGGGGTGTCCGGGTGAGGGCGGGGAGGGGGACGAAGGAGGGGCTCAAGACCCACACCCTCCCCAGCCCCCTCCCCTCAACCAGGGTCCGGCGGGAGGTGTCTGAGAGACACCCCCCTCCAGGCCGCACAGAGCCCGGGTGGGCGGGGCCTCGGGGACCGCTCCCTCCCCCGCTCCCTCCCTGCCCTCCGCCTCACTGCGGCAGCGAGCGCCCGGCCTCCTGCGGGCAGGGGTCGCAGAGACCAACGCCCCCAACCCTCCAGGCCCAGCAGAGCCTCCGGTGGGAGGGGTCTTGGAGACGCCGCCCCTGCCTCGTGTTGGCCGCTCCTCTGCCCACCTGCTGCGCAAGGGGCTCAGACAGAGACCTAGGGCCCCTCTGCAGTACCCAAGTCCGGTACCCACTGCAGCCAGCCCAGCCTCCTGTGGGAGGGGTCCCAGCGCCTCCCCCGCACCGGCCCAGCGTGGTCACCTCTGACCGTGAGGAAGGCAGACGTCACCATGTCCCCGGCCAGGAAAGTCACCCGGCAGCTGTCCTGGGGCCGCAGGTTTTTGAGCAGCAGCAGGTGCCGCAGGCCGTTCTCGAAGTAGACCACCTCAGCGTTCTCAGAGGTGCGCACGGGTTCGTCGTCCAGCAGCCAGGTGTGGGCGGCCACCTCCGGCCGCAACAGCTGGCACTCGAACAGCGCCTCGCCTCCCTCGGGCGCCTCCACATTCTCCAGCCCACGCACCACTGTGTTCTTGGCTGCAGGGAGAAGGAGGCTCAGGGTGCGCCGGCGCCTCCAGGCCCCCCCAAACACTGTCCCTCGGAAGAGTCCGGAACACCACAAAAGGCCAAACAAAACGCACCTCCCCAGCGACCAGGAGGGCAGCGCCCAGCGCCCATGTGGAGCCGCCCGCGTGCGCCTCCGTGGTCACCCCCCACACCCTGCCCACCCTGCGCCCGCACCTCGCGCCAGCACCGGGCGCCTGACCTCACAGGTCAGAAAACTGGCAGACTAGAAACTGGGCACCGCACAACTGGGCTCAAGGCCGGCCGCGAGGCTCAGAGCTGGGCTCCGCACACGCTGCCCCAGCTGCAGCTACAGCGTCTGGAACCCCCCACCCCGCAAACAGCACTGCCAGAGCCGCCGATGCCACTCCTGGAATGCCCTGCTCACACTCACGCTGACCAGAGGCCTGCCCCCTAATCCATCCCCCCAGTTCTGTGCATTTCACCTCGACCAGTCTAATAACTGGCCACGCACGTCTCAGGAAGCCACACGCTCAGCGACCGGACACGCCCTGCCTAGCTACAGCTCAGTTCCTGGCATAGCGAGCTTGCCACCTCCCAGGGCCTGTTCCCCCCTGAATGGCCACCTGCATCACAGCCCCGCTGTCACTACCTGCCGTTCCACCGTTATTGCAAAGCCGCGCCAAAGCTGCACCAGGCTTGGGGCTGTCTGCCAGGTGGCCTCACCTTGCACTTGCAGCAGGGCCACCACCCGTGTGCCCGCAGCCTCACAACAATAGATGCCACTGTCACAGGGCAAGGCCGGCCTGAAGATCAGCCTGGCCACGTTCCAGTCCTGCTCTATGATGACACGGTGCCCATCCGCGCACACCTCCCGCTCGTCCTTCTTCCACGTCGCCTGCACGGGCAGCGAGTACTGGCAGAGGAGCTCGGCTGAGCCGCCCTCCTCCACAGCCAGGTCCTGCATGGCACTGACCACCTCCACCACGGGATCTGTCGGCCAACACGCCGGACACATGTCAGCCCCCAGAAGCAGGGCCACCACGGCCCTCCCGCCTGCAGCTCGCAGCATCAGCAGCTTCAGCAGAGGCAGCAAGCACGGAGCTGCGGTGGACAACAGCTTAGCAGTGCCCGCCTGGCAATGGCCCAGGGAGGGGCACCCACCATAGCAGCCTGGGGCTGTCCATGCCGGACACGCCTCACCCTACCCGTGGCAGGTAGCACTGTCCAGGTGGGCCCTCCTGGCCCCCTCTCACCCCACCTCCCTCTGGCCCAGGGCACATCCTCTGGCCCAGGGCACATTGCCCTAGCAGGGACATGCCCACCAAGGTCTCCCCACGAAGGGCCTCAGGCCCTAGCTCAGGACCTAGAACCTCAGCCCGGCTTGCCCCTCTACAGGGACTTTGCCACCCACCTTAGGGCCCCCATCCCATCTCCACTTGTCGAAATCCTACTCAACAAATGGTTGTTCATCCTGGGACTTGGGTATACCTTCCATGTTTTCTACGACAGCCCATGGGGCGAAGGCACCACGTGAAGCCACCAGGAGGGGCGGCCAGCTCTTTCCCAGAAGGGCACAAGCCCACACTGAGCCCACAGCAGGGGAAGCGGGTGCAAGCGGGGACAGGCTGGGCAGGGGCCGCTCCTGCCTCCATAGGGGACTGAGTTTTGTGGGTGGGCACAAGTGGCCAGCAAGGCAGTGGCCAGTTGGGCATGGGGTTGGTCTCCAGCTAAACTGCTCCCCAAGCCCAGACTTCTCATCCAAGAAGCAGGACAAGGGTCCACCCACCATGCCCACCTGGGCCACCCTAGGCAGCCAGTATGCATGGAGGGATGCTTGGTCCGTGGCCCTGGGGGCCAGTCCCGGGGATCTGTGCCACCCAGGAGCCCGCAGGAAGCATATATGGACAGCAGAGGCAGAAGTGCCAGCATGGGAGGGCCCCATCGGCCAATACCTTTGACCAACAGCTTGGCCATGGAGACCAGGGGCCCTGCGCGGAAGGTGATGGTGCCCGAGTCTGCCACCCCCAGGCCTGAGAGCGTGAGGGAGTGAACGGTCCCGCCACACACAGCAATGGCGCTCTCAGGGCCGTCCTGCAGCAGGGTCCCATCCAGCCACCAGCGAGCCTCCGGCCCACCCGCTCGAGACACTTCGCAGGAGAATGTGGCCACCTCCCCCGCGAAGACATCCACGTTCTGCAAGCCACGCACCAGGCACAGCGCTGCCTCTGCACGACAGGGCGAGAAGGGGGGCTGGGCTGCGCACTCTGGGGTCTTAGGACTGGGCCACTGTGGGGTGCCCTGATGTGGGGTGTGGCACAATCATGGAGTTGGCCTTTGTCCCTGGCATAGCTTCAGGAAGGGGCTGGTCACCAGAAGGACCGAGAGCTTAGAGGGCTGAAAGTCTCCACCCTACCTTCCAACCTCTGGGAAAGGGAGAGGGGCCAGAGGCCAACTAGCTCTGTGCAAACCCCTCCGGAGGTGGGACGAGTTCCCAGGCTGTGCACACGGAGGTGCTGGAGGGCAGCGTGCCCAGGGAGGACGTGGAGGGTCTGAGCCCGCTCCTGCAGGCCCTCACTCTGTAAATCTCTGCCATCGGCCGTTCCTAAGTTGTGTCCTTTATAATAACTTGCTGCACGTAGGTGTTTCTCTGAGTTCTGTGAGCCGTCCTCACAAATTAATCAAACTCAAGGAGAGGGTAGATTTACTAGCAAATTAATCAAACTTGAGGAAGGAGTAGTGGGACCCCCAATTTGCAGCTACTCAGTCAGAAGTGTGCGTGGCCCGGGACTCCTGATTGGCGTCTGAAGTGGGGGCAGTCTTGGGCTGGGTGGGTAGCCTGAAGGATCTGAGTCTAAATCCAGGTAGAAGGTGTCAGAATTAAATTGAATTATGGGCACCCAGCTGCAGTCCACAGGAGAACGCTTAGGAAACCCCACGCACACCTGGTCGCAGCAGTGTGCGCTGCTGTTGAAGTCCAGCTGGAGGGCAACAGTGGTGTGCTGTTCTCTAGACCTGGTGTCAGAAGAGGGACCTGCTAGACTAGCCCTGAGGCTAGTCACTGGGACCACCTGGACCGGCAGTGTGGCCTAGGGTTGGGGTCTAGAAATCCCACCCTGATCACAGAAGGAGACACAAAGCCAACCCACAGTGAGCCCACGGAGAGTGCCTCAGCCCCCAGGTTCACCCCACATCCCTTCAGCACATGCCTGGCTTTACCCAGAGGAAGTTGAAGACACGCATCCCTTCTCAGAAGGGGGAATGGACGAGCCCCAGGCTCCGTGCCTGGGGCTCTCTCTGGCATTTGGAGCCTCATCTGACCCAGTGTGGGCGGGGAAGGAGAGGCCACAGGCCCTGCCACTCTACGAGGGTGGAAAGTGAGCGCTCCATCCCTGGGGGTGTGGAAGCTTATGCTTCTCCCCTCCCAAGAGAGCACTTTGTCTAGAGGTGCTCTGAGGTCCCCCAGGCTCTAGGCTACCAGAGCCAGAATACCAAGTGGCAACTGCTCCCTGCCCGCACCACACAGCAGAGCCTGGGCTCAGGCGGCTTCCGAGACACAGGTGCAGCTGCTGCCTGCCTTGTGCCCCCCTCCAGTCCTCCTCCATCCCACCCACCTCTCGGTGGAACCCCCAGGCCACTGCTGCCCACAGACCAGTGGAGAGAGGAGGACAGAGCCAAAGGCTTCTCGCACCACCCGCTGCCCTGCACCCTGCATGCCTCTGAGCACGTCCCCACACCAGCCCGGGAGCCTCTGCATGAAGACAGAGAAACCGTCCACAGCTGACAAAGCCTGGACACCTTCACTTCACAGGGCCAAGGGTGAGAGGTGGGTAGGAGGCGAGCCCTTACGGAGATGCCAGCCACCCACCAGGACAGTGCCGGGCAAGGCAGCCCTGTGCCCACCCCAGCGGGCTCTCCATTGGAAGGCAGCCCCTCCACTCTCTGGCTCAAGTGCACCGTCCACACCCCAGCACCAGCCCCACTCTGCCCTGCCTGTCTTTCGCAACTGCCCATCTGACTGCCACCTATCCTGCTCTGCCACCTCCTCTCTGTTGTCTCTAACAAGCTCCCAAGCTCGCCCATCACACCACCTATCTGGCACCCATTCTCAAGCCCATACCGGGCCCCCCGAGGCCCCAGCCAAGCATCCGGGTGTGAGCCAGCTCACCCAGGCTGGGAACCCTTGCCAGAGAGGGGCTGAAGCACAGCGCAGCTCTATGCTGCGTCACACAGCTGCCCACCCTGATGACCATACCAGGCCCTTCCTGCCCCGACCCTGCTCAGGACATCTGGGAAACTCTCCCTCTTCGTCACTCAACTCAAGGGCACTGGCATCTGGAAATATCCCAGCTCCACAGGCCACAGAACTGACTGCATCTGTCTACCCCGGAGACTCGAGGTGGAGAATGGCACCTGGGCTGCAGGACACACTCTCTCTATGTATAACTCCCCAGCTGAGGAGGGACTCCCTGAGGGCACACCATGTCTGGACCATCTTAAGATCCAGGACTTGGCAAAAGGTAGGGGCTTTGTTCAATGTTGAATGAATGGATAGCAGATGGATGGTGGGTGGATGGATGAATGAATTGTGGATGGTGAATAGATGAATGGATGGGTGGGTAGATGGATGGATGGATGGTACACAGATGGACGGATGGGTGGGTGGATGGACAGAAGGGTGGATGGATGGTGAGCAGGTAAATGGATAAATAGGTGGATGGATGGGTAGATGGGTGAACGGGTGGATGGATGGGTGGATGGGTGGAAGCATGGATGGATGGTGAATGGATGGATGGGTAGATGGGTGAATGGGTGGATGGGTGGAAACATGGATGGATGGTGAATGGATGGATGGATGGGTAGATGGGCGAATGGGTGGATGGACAGATTGCATATGGATTGATGTATGGATGGATAATGGATGGACAGGTGGATAGATAGCAAATGGATACATGACAGATGAATAGATGGGTGATGGGTACATGGTGGATAGATAAATGGAGAGTGGATGGATGGATCATGGGTGTGTGAATCAATAGATGGATAAATGAATGGATGATGGGTGGATAGGGGACCAGTTTGAGACCTAGGAGTAGACAGCAGGAGAGGAGCACTCAGGCAGAGATGACCAGCTCCAGGGGCAAGGTATGACCCAAGCTGAAGGCTCCTGAAATCCTGTTTGTGCACTTGCCCAAATCTGTACATGTATCACGGCCATGCTTTTGCTCCTACACTTTTGAGCCTGTTGGGTGGGCAGATACTGTGTGAACACAGATATGTACGCACATGTGTGCATCTGTATCATAGGGGGAGGCGTTTGGAGGGCAGAAATCAGGAAGACCCATGGCTGCTGGGCTCCCCATCTCCCTCCCCTGCTCTAATCCTGTACAGGGCCCCCATAGCCCTCGGAACTTCTCAAGGTGATCTTCACCAACCCATCCCAGTGCCCTCTCCAGTCCATGGCTTTAGTGGCCAAGGGTTGGAAAACTGCCAGCCCCAGACACAGTCACTGCTGGAGTCCTGGGTTCTGCCACCCACCCACTGCCAATGGGTGAGATGCTGTGCTGCCCAGGAAGCAAGGGCCTCCCCAGGCAGAGTGGCCAGGCATGGGAGAGGCTGCCCACCTGTGACCTTCAGCTGGGCCTCACAGCTACACGAGCCCACTTGGAAACTGATGGTTCCAGCATCTTCGAGGGTCACCTGCGGGAGTACGGAGAGACATGCTTGGCCCTGACATCCATCCTCACCGAGTGGGGCCCACCCATCTTGTAAGCCCCCGGTGACAGGGCTTATCACCTCCCCAACCCGATCCCCTTGGAAGACCTTCCTGAATGGAGCTAGAACCAGGTGGAGGCAGCTCCCCAGGAGCCCCACCTTGTGCAGTGTGAGCGAGTAGAGGTTGTCCTGCTCCACGGTGATGTCATTCATCTCGTTGGCCTGCAAGGGCACCCCTCCCAAAGCCCAGCGGACCTCCTGGCCTGAGGCCCTGGACAGCCGGCACCAGAAGCGGGCATCCTGGCCCTCGCTGAGCTGCATGTCCTGCAGGGGCTCCAGGATGGTCACCTCGGGGGCTGGACACAGGGGAGGCGTGGGCATCAGGCTTGGCGTCTGGGATGCCCCCTCAATCAGCAGAGGCTCCATGTCCCCCGGTTCCACCTCCAAGGACCCGCACCCCAATTCCCAAAGACAAGCACATGGGGGCCTGTTTTTAGCTCCTGGTAGAGTCTGTAGTGTGGACTCTGTTGGCTGGTGGGTGAGTGAATGGATAGATGATGTGTGGATGGATGGATGGCGGATGGATGGACAGCGAATGGATGGATGGTGGATGGGAGGATGAATGAATGGTGGATAAATGGGTGGGCTGTGGATGGATCACTGGATGATGGATGGATGGATAGGTGGATGGACAGCGAATGGATGGATGGTGGATGGGTGAATGGGTAAATGGATGGATGGATGATGTGTGGTTGGGATCAATTTCAGAGCTAGTAGAACAGCAGAGATGAAGATGGTGCAGATGTCTGAGGGCTGGGGGTGGGCCACAGTTTACAGTGGCTTCTTCACCAGGGGCAGGACATGGGGGCCTAAGCTCCAATACTATAGGAGCTTCTGAGAAGCCCACTACCACCTGCCCTTCCAGTCTGACTCAGCCCAATCTACCCTGACATCCTGAGGACACCCTGAAATCATCAGCTCACAGGTCCACCTCCGTGCCAGGTCCCCGCCCCAAAAGGCCAGGACTCTAGCCGTCTGTCTCTGTCCCCCAACCATGCCTGGGCCTGGACATTCTCACCCCACACGCAATCTGGGATGGCCCGCCTGCTGCATGCCCAGAGCTGGCTACCTCTGACGGTGAGCTGGGCAGAGGACGTGTGGCTGCCCACGTGGAAGGAGATGGTGCCGGCATCCTCAGGTGTCACGCCCTTGAGCCAGAGTGTGTGGATTCGGCCATCCTGCACGGCCACCTCTGTCACCTCATTGCTCTGCAGAGGCAGGCCCTGGAGTCGCCACTGCACGTCCGTGTCCCCGGCCCGTGACAACTCGCAGCTGAACTTCACGTCCTCATCCACCTGCACCTCCGCGTCGACCAGACCCCGAACAATGGTCACCTCGGGCTCTGAGGGGCAGGGTGAGGGGGGCCCCTTTACCAGCCAGGTCAAAGTGCCTAGGCTGCCTCCTCTGGGAAGCCTTCCTGCCACTTTCACACCCTCTGCCACAGCCCCTAGCTGTAACATTTGTCCCCCCACTGTGCTCCCAAGCATAGCCCCACGGTGACAATGAGCTCCTTGGGGGGCAGAACCTGGGCCGGGGCACCTGGGTCTCCCTGCTCCCCAAGTTCTCTCAGAGGACCGTACACCATGTGGCACAGGAATGAGGAAGAGAGCTTGAAACCTAGGGGAGGCACAGGGTGTGGGTGTGGCAGGGAAGGGCTCACCTTTGACCCTGAGGGAGGCCACGGTTTTCTGGCCGCCCACCATGCAGGCGTACTCGCCCGTGTCCTTGGCCTCCAGCCCGTGGACCAGCAGCTCACACGTGGTCCCCTGGCTGCGCATCTCGTACTTGGGGCCGGTGCACAGCTCCACACCCTCCTTCAGCCACTGCACCATGGCCCCCGGCTCCGCCTGGCTGAGCTGACAGCACAGCCGTGCCACGCCGCCCGCCTCCTGCTCCACGCTCTGCAGCCCCGTCTTGAACTTGGGCCTGGGGGCTGTGGGGACCCAGGAAGGGACACTTAGAGCCACGCGCTTGCCTCTGGGCAAGCCCCTCCCTGCCTGGCCGCTGCACAGAGTAGGGGATGAGCAGGGCCCACGGCAGCTCACCGCGGACAGAGAGGGTGGCCGTGCTCTGCGTGTGGCCCGTGTCGCAGGTATAGTCACCCGCGTCCTCCGGCTCCACGCCGCGCACCAGCAGCTCGGCAACCACGCCCTCCTGCACCATCTGGTACTTGGCGCAGGGGAAGAGCTGCAGGGAGCCCTTGCGCCACTCCACGCCCGTGCCCGGCCGGCTCAGCTCGCAACGCAGGTGCGCGGTGCCGCCCTCCGCCACCTCCTGCGCCTCCAGCTCGCGGAGGAAGCGCACGGGCGCGGCTGTGGGGAGAGGGTGGGCGTGAGGGCGGGTCCCGGGGCGGCTGTAGGGGACACAGGGTTGGGCTCCTGGGTGCAGGTGGCAGCGTGGCACGGTGAGGAGGGCCAGGGGCAATCTTACTGGGGCAGCTACGGCGATGAAGCTGCAGGAATTGGGGAACTGCTGAGGTCTAGGGGCACCTGCTACCAGGAGGGGCAGTTACACCAGGGTGGGCCAGGTCCCACAAGGGCACAAGTACAGGATAGACAACAGAGCCTGGAGCAGATACAGGGGGTCTCAGACACCTCAACGGTGAAGCATGGGGCGAGGAGAGGGTAGGGGCCAGAGTCTCAGGGCAGGCTGAACCAGTCCCATGGAGCCCCGTCCCCTCCGCTGGGACTCCCTCTACGTAGAGCTGCAGCTCCTAGGGTCAGCCCAGAGAACCAGGACTGTGCGGTCCCCCGTGCCACCTTGCACCCCAGGGCCTGCATCTGTGAGGGGAGCCAGCTCAGCCTGGGACCCACCTGTGACGGTGAGTGTGGCGCTGGTGTCCTGGGAGCCGCAGGCACAGGTGTACTCGCCCGTGTCCTCGCGCCGCAGGTCCTGCAGCACCAGCTCGGCAGTGCAGCCGCACAGCCGCGGCTCCCTGCGCGCGTCAGGCCCCAGCTCCAGGCCGCCCTTGCTCCAGACCACAGCGGCGGGCTGCGACAGCTCACAGCGCAGGTGGGCGATGGAGCCCTCCTCGGCCTGCAGGCTCTGCAACGGCTCCCGGAACAGCACCTGTGGGGCTGCGGGTGGGCAGGGTCAGTCAGAGACCACACCCTGGCACCCACTCGGACCCCCCGGCAGGGCCATGTCCCCCGTCTCCCCAGAGCGTCTCCCCTCTGTCCCCGTGACCCTCAGGGCAGGGCTGCATCACCCCCAAACCCCAGGGCAGAACTGTGTCCCCTTAGACCCTGAGGTGTGGCCGACTCTGTCTGCCCCACAAGGCCACACTGGCAGTCAAGGCCAGGGTCTATGGGACCCGCCTCGCCTCCCCGAGAGGAATGTGAGAATCTCCAGCTAAGAGACCTCAAGGCTCAAATAAGGGCGGCAGAAAGCTGAGCAGACTGGGTGGTGATGGGGGACACAGGAGGGAATCCTGTCCCTACCACAGGGACCAGTGACATGAGGCCATTTGGAGGGAGATCAGGGCAAACCCCAGGGTGCTGGGCAGTGCCGTGACTCGAGAGGAGACAGGACAGGGGAAAACAGTGAGAGCCACGGGGGAAATGGGCAACCACAGGAGCAGCACTGTGTGGCCCCAGGGCTGGACACACAGTAAGGGCAGACACTCAAATGAGTCCACGAGGCCATGTGTGGTTTTTACCTTTGACGGTGAGCGTGGCCGAGGTCTTCTCCTGCCCACACATGCACGAGTACTCCCCAGAATCTGCCACGGCCAGGCCACGGATCTGCAGCTCACACTGGGTCCCGTCCCGCCTCACACTGTATCTGTCCCCATCTCTGAGGGTCTCGGGCCCCTTCCTCCACTCCACAGGGGCCGCCTTGCTCAGCTCACACCGCAGAGTGACTGTGGCCCCTTCTGTGGCCTCCTGGTTTTTCACATCTTCTATGAACCTGGCGGGCAGGGCTGTGGAGGACCAAGCGGTCACTGAGGACATCAGACTGGAGGACTCTGTGTACAGGACACGGACACCACAAGGAGCCACACAAACTGCCACAGGCCCATGGTGTGAGCGAGTGAGTGAAGGTGCAGACGGTAAGAAAGCAAGCAGCCCAGGGTGAACAGAGAACACAGGGGGTGCATGTGAACGTGAAGAGATGAGACAAGGAGATGGGAGGTGGGGGACGCCCAGAGGACCCCAATTAGAGGACCGATGACCACAGGTTGCCACAGGAGTTGTGCCACATTTGGAGGCAGAAGTTGGTGATGGGGAGAAAATGTGTAGACACCAAGCCACAAGTCAACATGGTCAAATGTGGTCTTTACCCTTCACAGTGAGCCTGGCCGAGGTCCTCTCCTGCCCACACGTGCACGAGTACTCCCCGGCATCCGCCACGGCCAGGCCATGGATCTGCAGCTCACACGTGGTCCTGTCCTGCCTCAGGCTGTATCTGTCCCCATCTCTGAGGCTCTGGGACCCCTTCCTCCACTCCACGGGGGCCACCTTGCTCAGCTCACACCGCAGTGTGGCCGTGGCCCCTTCCATGACCTCTTCGTTCCTCAGACCCTCTGTGAACTTGGCGGGCAGGGCTGGGGGTCAGAAAGACATGGGCACAATCACACCCTCAGAGCACACAGAAGAGACAGGATATGGAAGGCACAAAGACACAGAATGCAGCTGGACATGGGCCACGCACTGCTTGTGCTGAGCATAGGCTGTGTATGGTGGCTCCCCTTGGTCCAGCCCATGCACAAGTCACAGAGCAGCCGGGATCATAACAGGGAGGATGAGACATTGTGGATGGAGAGAAGACCAAGACTATGAGACCAGAACACAAATGGGAGCAGACAGGTGATGGGCAACCACCAAACAGCAGTCCCCGTGGCCACTTGTGGTCTTTCCCTTGACGGCGAGCATGGCCAAGGTCCTCTCCTGCCCGCACACGCATGTGTACTCGCCAGAATCTGCCACGGCCAGGCCACGGATCTGCAGCTCACACCGCGTCCTGTCCTGCCTCACGCTATACCTGTCCCCATCTCTGAGGGTCTCGGACCCCTTCCTCCACTCCACAGGGGCCACCTTGCTCAGCTCACACCACAGCATGGCTGTGGCCCCTTCTGTGGCCTCCTGGTTGCTCATGTCTTTTGTGAATCTGGCGGGCAGGGCTGGAGAGGACCAAACAATTGCTGAGAACATCAGACTGGATGGCTCCGTGTACAGGACACGGACACCCCACACACAGTCACAAAAACTGCCAAAGGACCGTGACATGAATGAGTAAAGGAAAGTACAGATGGTGGGAGAGCAAATGGCCCAGGAGGAACAGAGACGAAAAAGGGAAGCACATGACAATGATGACATCTACTGACAAGGAAAAGAGGACATGTAAGATACCAAGTAGAGGATATATGCCCACAGGGTTGCCATAGGAGCTGTGCCACATTGGGAGGCGAAAGGTGGTGACATGACACAATGCACAGACATCAAACCACAGGTCCACATGGCCACGTGCAATCATTACCCCTGACAGTGAGCGTGGCCGAGGTCCTCTCCTCCCCGCACACACACAAGTACTCCCCGGCATCCGCCACAGTCAGGTCACGGATCTGCAGCTCACACTCGGCCCCATCCTGCCTCAGGCTGTGTCTGGCCCCAGCTCTGAGGGTTTCAGGACCCTTCCTCCACTCTACAGGGGCTGCCTTGCTCAGCTCACACTGCAGTGTGGCTGTGGCCCCTTCCATGGCCTCCTTGTTTCTCATTCTTCTGATGAAGTGGGCAGGCAGGGCTGGGGATGGACAGATGGACACAGAGAACATCAGATGCCCTAGAAGGCGCTGGGGAGCAGAACATGCCCCGAAAGACATAGAATCTCCCAGGCCGGAGCCACGGCGGCACCCAGAAGGTAAGCAGGCAGTACACGCTGGTTTCCCCAGTTCATGCAGCAGCCGAGGAGGCTGGAAGGGATTCCATGGAGTGATGGCAAAAACATGGCACAGGGTCAAGAGGAGACCACAGAATGAGTGGAAATGGCCAGCAGAAGTTCCTAACTGGACATCAGAATGAAGACCTACTTGTCCACGCAGGATATTTACCCTTGACGGCGAGCGTGGCCGAGGTCCGCTCCTGCCCACACACGCACGAGTACTCCCCGGCATCTGCCATAGCCAGGCCGTGGATCTGCAGCTCACACTGGGCCCCATCCTGCCTCACGCTGTATCTGTCCCCATCTCTGATGGTCTTTGTCCCCTTCCTCCACTCCACAGGGGCTGCCTTGCTCAGCTCACACCACAGTGTGGCCGTGGCCCCTTCCGCGGCCTCCTG